>PVJH01009429.1:14326-79282 GCA_004026705.1 Nesogale talazaci
GCGTTCGCCAAGGGCCCCGCGTTAACCGTGTACAAGGAATCCTTCGAGTCCCAGTTCTTGGCCGACACGGAGAGGTTCTACACCAGGGAGAGCACCGAGTTCTTGCAGCAGAACCCTGTCACGGAGTACATGAAAAAGGTGAGCTGGCCTCTGGCAGGACGGGGACATGGGGAGCAGCAACAGGCCAAAGGGAAGCAGTAGACTTCCCATTTGTGCACAGCCAAGCACAGCGGGGATGAGACCAGCAGAGTCTGGTCCATCGGGGCGGAGGGCCATGCTAGGGAGCCGGCGGGCACTGAGGCCCCGGGGCAGCACACCTACCAATGAGAGTGAGCCCATTGGCCTCCGCGAACTGTTCCCTGGTGCCCCCTTGCAGCAGGGCCAGGGCTGTGCTTCCAACTGCTGCCCTCCGTCCAGGGAGGTGGGGCTGCCGCAGAAGGGTCGACTGCACAGCCCCTGCTAGCAGCGGCCCGGGCAGGGCCTGTCTCCTCCCTTAGGAGGTGGGAGCCGTGGCTGCGTGAGCACACCCTGACCCCTCGGCCCCAGCCTCCTCCACACCCGCACTGTGTGCGCACCGCCCTGCAGACTCGCCTCCACACACACAGGGCAAGGGGCGTGTGGGGAGCAAACCCGGCAGCGTCATGGCCGCTGTCTGACCAGGCTCTGGAGGGCAGCCCCACTGCAGAAGCCTTGCATCAGCTGCCAGCACCAGCTTTCAGATGCCGGAGCCATTCAAGGGCAGTCGGAAGGAGCTCAGCGATGAATCAGGGCGGGGAAGGGCAGACCCTGCTGCTGCTCAGCCTCCGTCTGTCCCCTCGCAGGCCCTGCGGCCATGGGCCCTCTCTGGTGGTGGCGGCTGTCAGAGCAGGAGCAGCAGGAAGTGCCAGTGTGCAGCCTGGATGCCCCAGCTCCGGGCTCTGCCAGTGTGGGTGGAGAGCAAGCCTAGAGCAGCCAGCCGTGCTGGGGCTTTTGTTCATGAGTGTGTTAGGTGAACTGTGCGTGTCTTCAGGGGCAATAGGTGGCCTGGCAGCCAGGTCCATAGGAGCTTGCTTTTCTGGTACCTTCTTCCACTTGAACTTTGCCACCTTTCTCCTAAGTCAGACATGACTGTCCTTTCCAAGAGAATTGACACCTTTATAGATGCCCTGTCATCCTGGGGCCTGATGGGTGGCAGGCTTCAAGAGGTGGCCTTTGCCTCACCTGGCATAGTGGGTGGGAGTGCCCCCAGAGTTGCTCAGAGCCCACCCGGTTGCCGATTGACAACCCCGGTGCTGTCCCCAGGCCGAGGCCCGACTGCTGGAGGAGCAGCGACGTGTCCAGGTGTACCTACACGAGAGCACGCAGGACGAGCTCGCCCGCAAGTGTGAGCAGGTGCTCATCGAGAAGCACCTGGAGATCTTCCACACAGAGTTCCAGAACCTGTTGGACGCCGACAAGAACGAAGGTGTGTGCGGATGGGCGGGCGTGGGTGTGCAGGCTGGGGTGGCTTGTCATTCAGGGAAAGGCTCCATGTGCTGCCCCGGCCCGCACACCTCATGCAGGACAAGGTGTCCCTGCAGCAGCCGGACTTTCTTGGCCAGGAGGTGTCACCTCAGACCGAGCAAGCCGCGGGCACACCTTGACATTCCACACGCCGTGTCTGCATGCCAGTCCGTGTGGCAATGGCTTGGGGGAACCGGCTTCCAGGTCCTGTCTGTCCTCTGGTTGGCCCACCGTGTGGCCTATGTCGCAGCCTGTCTGATTACCCGCTTCCTTCTCATGTGGCGTCCACCTGAAGGGAGAACCCAGTTTGAGTGGCCCACCCTCTTGCAGATTTGGGCCGCATGTACAACCTCGTGTCCAGGATCCAGGACGGCCTGGGGGAGTTGAAGAAGCTCCTGGAGACACACATTCACAACCAGGGTCTGGCTGCGATCGAGAAGTGTGGCGAAGCCGCCCTAAACGTGAGTCGCATGCCCCAGAGGGTGGCGCCCGCGGCTCCCTGGCACACATACCTCCTTTCCCCCTGTTGAGACCCGGGCACCAGGAGGGAGCGACCCGTCGAGGACACAGGCTGCTGAGGAACAAGTCCTGGGGGTGGGGGGTGGGGCACTGGAGAAATAAGAGAAATAAGAACTCACAATGTCCCCACAAGACACTGCCCCAGGGTGTCACGGGAGAGGTGGGTCCTGCAGCTCACCGGCTGTCCTCCAGGGCGATCTGCCGCAGTGAGGGCCCAACACCTGTCTCTTCCTGCTGTCTCCGTGAGCATCAGGGAAGGTGTCGGTGGGAATAAGTGGGGAGGGTTCTGACACTTGTTCCAGAAAGCACCCGCAGGCTCCCTGTGCATGGACTGGTGCTGTGCCTGTCATATGCCATCTGGAAGGTCCTTCTTCCTGTTGTCTTGATTCCCTCGGCCCACACTCCCATCTCCAGGCCCCGGCCAGCTCCCACAGCCAGCATCTCAGACCTGCCCCTTTTCTGGAGGCCCAGCCCACACCCACTTTCCCTGAGACAGGGCCAGGGAGGGACATTGTAAGCCATAGCTGTGACCGTTTAGCTAAACACAGCTGTCATTGTGAGAGTCTCGTCACCACACCTCTTACTCCCAGTTTTCAAACAACTTGTCTGTTTCTAACGCAAGCTTGTGAACCTCTTCTTCACCCGACACAGAGAGAGTCCTCGACTGCCCCTGGCTGCTCTCGGTGGGGCCAGCGCCGCCAGGGGCTGCATGCTGGCCTCTGAGCAGTTGCTCTGATGAGCAGTGCCCTCCCCAGTCACTGCCCTCTGCTGTCTCCTGCCCTCAGGACCCCAAAATGTATGTGCAGACCGTGCTGGACGTACACAAGAAGTACAACGCCCTGGTCATGTCTGCCTTCAACAATGATGCAGGCTTCGTGGCCGCACTCGATAAGGTGGGTGGGCCCTGCTGGGCTAAGGAGGGACTTGATGGGCGGCACCCACTAACACGACCCTGTGCCCCACAGGCCTGCGGGCGCTTCATCAACAACAATGCAGTGACCAAGATGGCCCAGTCGTCCAGCAAGTCTCCGGAGCTGCTAGCACGCTACTGTGACTCCCTGCTGAAGAAAAGGTCCGGGCGCTCGCGGTCCTATGGCCCCGGCTGAGCCAGGGGCTGGGCATGGAGGCTTTGCCAGCTCTGCCTGCACGGTGGCTTCTGTGGCTTTGAGAAGATCCTTTAAGCCGGTCTCCCTTCCTGCGGGACTTCTGAGTGGGGTGCCGGTCTGCTTCTCTTCGCAGCTGGAGGTGGCAGGCACTGCAGCCCAGCGCCCACACACTGGCTGTGTTGGGCAAAGGCTCAGGCTCTTGCTGCCTCCCAAGCTCTGCTTCTGGGGTTGAGAACACAGCCGAGTACCTGCAGTCCGGCATGTTCTCCCGATCCGTCGTGGGCCTTTTCAGCAGCCCTGGGGCTCCCTCCCCGCTCACACACTGCCAGACCAGAGACCGGCCTCCTGGGGGTCTCGGGTGGCTGCGGTGTTCCCACGTCAGACCTGCCAGATCTGCCCTAACGCAGGTCCTCTTGAGCTTCTCACTGCTGCTTCCCTGAGCGTTGATTGTGGCCCCCAGCAAGACTAAATCCTTGACAATTTCAACCTTTTCTCCTTTTCCCTATGGGTCCACGTGAGGATCGTGGTCTTCCTTCCATTGGGGTGTAATCCATACTGAAGGCTACACTCTTTGATGTTCCGATCCCCCTTCCTTTCAGCAAGGAAGGTTTGTCATCTGCATACCACGAGTTGTTAAGCCTTTCTCCAGTCTGATGTCACATTCTTCTTCATGCAACCTCAATACCTTTCCTGATCTTAAACCATGCAGTATTTCCTTGTTCCATTCACACAGCTGCCTCTTGATCTGTGTTCTAATTCCGAATGAGCACAATTGAGTGTTCTGGAATTCTCACAGTTTACTGTGGTCCACCAGTCAGATGCATTGACACACTCAGACACAAGTGAAGATCTTGCTGCTGTTCTCTGCGTTGACCAGCATCCATCGACTTCAGCAGCAACAGCCACTGCTCGTTCCACAGCTTCCGAATCTGGCCTGAACATCTGGCCATTCCCTTTCAGTGTGGTGCTGCAACTACCGCTAGATCATCTTAAGCAAGATTGCACTTGTGGATCCATAGCATTCTATATTGGAGCATTCTGTTGGGTCACCTTTCTTTGGAATGGGCACAAATATGGGTCTCTTTCAGACAGTTGCCCTGATAGCTGGCTTCCCGTGTCCTGGTCACCACCAGTGAGGTCTTCCAGTGCGTCTTCAGCTTTCTGAAACATGTCGCCGGGGACTCGGGGAGCCTGTTTGGGGCTCGTGCTTCCACTGTGGTTTTAGCTGGCTCCTGAGGTGGCAGGTCGTCAGGAGTTCTTCCTGGCACAGCGACCATGCATGTCCCATTCATCTGCTCCTGAGGCCCTTGCAGCACACAGGATTTGACCCGTAGACTCTTTCAAGATTGCCGCTCAAGCCCGCACTGTTCAAACTTCTTTCCGTTCCAGGCTTGCTAACTTTGTTCTTCCCTTTTGGCTTTCTAAGTCTAGGTCCTTGGAGAGGCACTACAGGGTTTGACGTTGTTTTCTTGAGCTCACCTTTAATCCTCTCTTCGGCTCTCTGACGTCGCTCTTCCCTCTGTTTTCGCTACCGTGTGACAGATAGGTAACTGACACGACGACTAGCAATCTGCGCAGTGTCTTCTGATGTCCGCTTCGATCCTTTCTTTCTTTCTTTCTTTCCTGTCTGCAGTGGATTTGCTTCGTGAATGATGGTCGTGACTTCGCTCATTGGGCCTCTGTCCTGGGTGTTCGGTGTCTCACCTCTGCTCCTCAGAGGTTCTCAGCATTCGTGTGGGATAGACTCAAGGTCATCCTTTGGCTTCTATGGACTTGTTTGAATTTTCTTTCAGCAATACCTGAATTCACGTAAGAGCCACTCGTGCCACGGTCAGCCTGGTCTGGTTTGAGCTGCTCTGTCATGTCGTGCCATGTTTCCTGCAGATGGAGTCTGTGGCAGCTTTGCTTGTGTGTCCCTGAAGCTGGGTGCTGTGACATTGGTATTTCAAATGCCAACAAGTTCCCCAAAGTGAAGAGGTTTCAAGGAGCTTCTAGATTAACAACAGACAATGAAGAAGGACTTGACTCTCCACTTTGGCGGGAGAGCCCGCTAAAAACCCTATGCAGAGCTTCAACGGGTTTTCAGCTACTAAAGACCTACACCAGGGCTTGTCTGCTGGGCACGTGTTCATAGAAGTTTCTGTTCTTGCTCATTTCAGCTCCAAGAACCCCGAGGAGGCCGAGCTGGAGGACACGCTCAACCAAGTGGTGAGGGGCTGCCGGGTGCCTCCTGCTGGGAACGCCTCCTGCCAGCAGGCTGGGTCATCTGTCCACACGCGCTGGCCAGCCCTGCCCTTCCCAGTCCCCCCTGGGTCCCCGGGGCGGGAGATGTGGGGTGGACAGTGCGGCCTGGGCACACCAGCATGCCCCTTGCTGGTTCTTAGATGGTTGTCTTCAAGTACATTGAGGACAAGGACGTGTTCCAGAAGTTCTACGCCAAGATGCTGGCCAAGCGCCTGGTGCATCAGAACAGTGCCAGCGACGACGCCGAGGCCAGCATGATCTCCAAGCTGAAGGTGTGGGCCCTGCGTGCCGGCGACCACAGCCCCGGCCCTGCTTCCCTGCCGAGTGCTGGGGGCGGCCCTCTTGGTGACCACAGGCCGGGCCCTGCAGTAAGGAGGCACTGTGTGTGTTTCAGCAAGCCTGTGGCTTCGAGTACACCTCCAAGCTCCAGCGCATGTTCCAGGACATTGGCGTGAGCAAGGACCTTAATGAGCAGTTCAAGAAGCACCTGACCAACTCTGAGCCCCTGGACCGTAAGTATCACGTGCAGTGGCCAGGGCCCGGGGGGGCGGCGCCGCGAGACCTGCTTCTTCGAATGAAACTGGACACGGGTAGTCTCGCCCCGCCCACTGCTTGGGCCACACTCAGCAGGTGGTGCCGGCGGCCTGGGCGGGGGTCCCAGCCACTGACTGTCTGTCCCCTACAGTGGACTTCAGCATCCAGGTCCTGAGCTCCGGGTCATGGCCCTTCCAGCAGTCCTGCACCTTTGCGCTGCCTTCTGAGGTGAGGCCCCACGGCAGGTGCAGGGAGGGCCCGGGCACACTCCCCGCCCTCGGCAGGGCAAGAGCTGCCACGGAGCAGAAGATGCTCCGTTCGGTAGGGATCGTGGCCGTGAGAGCCCCATCTCAAGGAGGAGCCCTAATTCAGTTTTACCATCCGGCGCTCATTCAAGTGCTGCACGAGTCTGGTTCACTTGTACGTGAACTTGGAGCCGTGTTTTACTCAGTAATGCAGCCATGGGCCTTGGAGGGGCAGGGACTGTGTTTCTGCGGCAGGGTGTGACCTGGGAGGACCTGGGTGTCCTGTGGCGTGTCTCTGGACTGTGGAGGACTCTCATTCTCTGTGGTGTGTCCCTGTGCAGCTGGAACGGAGTTACCAACGGTTCACAGCCTTCTATGCCAGTCGACACAGTGGCCGGAAGTTGACCTGGCTGTATCAGTTATCCAAAGGGGAATTAGTAACCAACTGTTTCAAGAACAGATACACTCTGCAGGTAAGAAGCCTTGTTGTTTCAGGCCAGGTCAAGGGAAGACAGGGAGCAGACTAAGCTGAGGGACCTCACCTCACCAAGCAGGTTGCGTCGCCCTCTTGGTAAAGGATATGAGGCTAAGTAGCTGGGCTCTGGGAATCGTCCCACCTGGGTTCTCCTCCTGGACTTGGGGGAGCCAATCTTCAAGTCCACCAAAGGGGACTGAGACCCAAGGTTCCAGCGGCTGGCAGGAGGGCAGGGGGCATGCTCACCTGAGGGACAGCACAGAGAACAAGCAGATCTGTGCTGGCAGACTATCCCATCTCCTTCGTGGGCCACAAGTACTTCGTTGGCATAACCCCACCCATTTGTTCTGTGGGCCTCACAAGACCCTGGTTAGAGCTGCCCTGTGGGTGCACTGGAGGAGAGGAGAGGAGAGGACGGGGCCGAGAGGGGACGGGGCCGCACACTCGTGCTCCCAATCAACCCGACTGCTCTCCGGAAGTGCCCCTTGTCTCAGGGTCCAGGCTGCTCTCGCTTGTCGGAGACAAGACCCCACCTAGTTGCAGTTGCCCAGCATCTCATCAGTTCTTTATTTCTCAGTCTCTGGGGTCCGACCCCACGTGGAATCCAGTTAACGTCGCAGAAAAGCTTGCTTCCAGACAAGGCAGTTGACCGGGCCAGGCTGCTAGCGCGTCGCGCTTCAACACCCTCAGTGCTGCGTTTTGAAGGGGGTGGCATGGGGCTGACAGTCCACCGTGAGACTTTTCCTCAGAATTTGTACAGAAACAGATGTGAACATAATTGCCTGGTGCAGCTGCATCTGCTGGGGGCGTGGTCCCAACACCAAGTTTGAGTTTGACGGCCTGAAGAAGCGAGGCTTGTCTTTCTGGGAAACAGGGCCAGGATCCCAGCAAGGTTGTGCTTCTGCTTGAGAATCTCTTTCTTGAACAAGTTGGTCACACTGACGTCTGTGTCTGGAACTTGCTGGTAGTTACTGTCTCTTCCCAGGCCTCGACGTTCCAGATGGCGATCTTGCTGCAGTACAACACAGAGGATGCCTACACGGTCCAGCAGCTGACAGACAGCACGCAGATCAAAATGGTACCTGCCCCTTCTCTGCAGGCTGCCCTGGGCCTCGGGCGGTTGTCTGGGGGCTGAAATCTAACGCTTGTCACAGAAAGCACCAGGAACACGAACCTGGGACTGGAGCTTCCTGCCAGTGGGAGTTTCCTCACCTTCTCATTGATTATTCTTCCAATTTTTTTATTGAAATAGTTGACATAATTTGGTATTTACCCTTTAAAGTGTAGACCTTTAAGGGTTTTAGCGTAGCTACATATCCTACAACTAACACTATCAATGTCCAAAACCAGTCCATACTCCTTACTAGCCCCTCCTGTTTCTCCTTCCTCCCTCTCCCCACCCCATTGCACCCTGCAGGGGGCCCTGCACCTGGGGTGCTGTGGGACGAGCTGCTTCACTCAGCACCGTGCTCTGAGGTGGTGGTGGTCATTTAGGGCTAGGCACTGTTACTGGGGGGCTGTGTGTGGTCAGGTGCCGTGGAGCCCGTGCTGGTTCGTGGCAACGTGGTGTACACCAGAACAAAACTCTGGGCCATCCTCCCTCTTGAGTCAAGGGTGGAAATACATTGTGTTTTCTCTCTTTACCAGTGGTGACTGTTTGCATTCCTTTCAATGTGGGCTCCAGGTGTGTTGTTGTGAACATTGGTGTACACCTTGTTTATGCCCTGCGTCTCAGTCCCCTTGGGGCTCTGCCTCGGAGCTCGGTGGCACAGTGGTTACGAGTAGGGCCGAGGCTAGCAGCCAAAGCCGCGGTCTCCGTGGGGGAAGGAGGAGACTTCAGTGGCAGTGGTTGGTTTTGAGTCAGGAATACACTGAACAGAGCTGCCGGCATGTTTTACACAGTTCCCAAATTTACTCGCATCCTCACTAGCAAAATTATCAATTTCACCCACACTTGTGGTCTTCTGCTCTTTTCATCATTGCCACCCAATGGTTCATCCCCAGGGGAGTTTTGATGTGCATTTTCCTGATGTTTAATGACACCAGGTATCTTCCCATGAGCTCCCTGGTTTATCGTCTCTGGAGAGACTTCTTTTGTTGGCTTTTTATTTTAATGTATCTCCATACTCTTGAATGTTAGACCCATGTGGTTACAAATACTCTCTCATCCTGTGAGTTGTTTACTTTCTTGATAAGGGGCTCTTTTATTCATAAGTTTTAAGATTTTGATAAAAGTCCATTTCACCTACCTTTATTGCTTGTGCTTTGTCACTATATCTAAGAAACTATCCTTTTTAAAAAGAAATCATGGCTGAGCCCCGGTGGCGTAGTGGTGGTGCGCGGGACTGCGGCCCACTGGGATGGAGGTTCGATTCCGGCTCCCAGGAGCAAAGGCTGGGCCTCCTACCCACCACCAGGGCAGTGATGCCTAAAAAAAAAAAATCATTTTAGGGCTCAACTCCGGTGGCGCAGTGGTTGTGCGCAGAACTGCAGCCCACTGGGATGGAGGTTCGATTCCAGCTCCACGGAGCAAAGATCTGGGCCTCCTACTCCCTACTCCCACCACCTGAGGGCAGTGATGCCCCCCCCCCAAAAAAAAAAAAGAAATCATTTTATTGGGGACTCATACAACTCTTATGACAACCCATACATACATCATGTCAAGCATATTTGTACATTTGTTGCCATCATCATTTTCAAAACACTTGCACAAGCTTGGAAACAGCAGAACGGGAAGGGGATCTACCCCCCACCCCATCCCCGGTCAGTGGTGTCCCGCTTTACCAGCGTTAAAATCTGGTCACTTTACGCCTCCACCCACTTTTCTGTTTTGTCCTTCCCCCAGGGAAGAGGTTGTATGTAATCCTTGAAATCTGTTCCCCCTTTCTCCCCCACCCTCCCTCCATCCTCCTGATATTGCCGCTCTCATCACTGGTCCTGACGGGATCTTCTGTCCTGGAGTCCCTCCCTGTGTTTCAGGTTCCTACCTGTACCAGTGTACAGCCGCTGGTCTAGCTGGATTTGTAAGGTAGAATTGGGATCATGATAGTGGGGGACAGGAATTGAAGAACTAGAGGAAAGTTGTATGTTTCATCATTGCTACACTGCCACGATTGGCTCGTCTCTTCCCCACGACCCTTCTGTAAGGAGATGCCCAGTTGCCTACAGATGGGTCTTGGGTCCCCAGTCTGCACTCCCCCTCATTCCCAATGATTTGAATTTTTGTTCTTTGATGACTCATAACATCCCTTCAACACCTTGTGATCACACAAACTGGTGTGCTTCCATCTGGGCTTTTTTGCTTAGTTCTATGTTTGGGCTATTGACCAATTTTGAGTTCATTTTTATATGTACAAGGAGGTAGGGCTCTTGTGCATGTGAAGGTCCAGTTTGTGCAGCCCCATTAATGGAAGAGGATGTTCGTCGTGATACCTTTGTAAAAGGTACATTGGTCATAGAGTATGGATTTACTTTTGGACTCTTGAATTCTTCTGCATCGGTCTCTCTAACTTTATGCCAAGTACCACTCCGTTTTGATTGTTCCGGGGCTTTCAGGTGACTCATCCTTAAGGTCTCGGGACATCAACATGTAGTACTAGCTCTTCTGGTTAAGGAGTGGTGGGGAGGGGTAAACACTGGGCATGTGAGCCAGGAGAGAAGATTCTGGGCTGCTGAGACAATGCCTTGTCCCTCTAACTTGCTTTTTCTCTTTTACTGTAGGACATTTTGGCCCAAGTGCTCCAGATTTTACTCAAGTCCAAGTTGCTGGTATGTTGGCCCTTTTCTCATCTAGCCAGGAGACTTCCTGTTACAGGATATATTCATGGTTCACGGTCATTTTCTTTAACAGGTCTTGGAAGACGAAAATGCAAATGTTGATGAGGTGGAACTGAAGCCAGATACCTTAATAAAATTATATCTCGGCTATAAGAAGTAAGGAAAGTCTAAGCACTAGCTGTCCCTGCCCCTTCCCGGGGCTCTGAACTTGTGGAGCAGGCGGTGGGGCCCAGCTTGGACACCGCCCTTGTTTCCCTGACTCTCGTGTCCAATGTGCTTTCCTTCTGGGACGCGGGCTTGTGTATTTCCAAGTGTCTTGGGTCTGCTTCACTTGACACAGTTGGGGAACGGAATGAAGAGAAGATGTCTTTTTAGGTGGGGCCAGGGACCCCACCCTACACTAACCCTTCCTGTGTCTCCTGCAGTAAGAAGTTAAGAGTGAACATCAACGTGCCAATGAAAACAGAGCAAAAGCAGGAACAAGAAACCACACACAAAAATATTGAAGAAGACAGAAAATTGCTGATTCAGGTGACCTGTGGGGGGAAGTGGACTGTCCCAAGAGTGTCATGGTCTGGGGTTGGAGCAGGTGACAGCTCGGCTCCTGGGCAAACAGCAAGTGTCACTTTTCTCTTAGCAAGTTTTCCTGATTTGTCAGTTCCCAGTGATCCCACAGGACAGAGAAGAGCAGCCCTGCAGGATGTGCCAGGCTGTCGTCTGTATTGCAGGGACTCTATTCCAGAGCTAGTAATGGGGCCCCTAGTTCACGGAGCTGCGCTAGGATCCATCCTCCTGGCTTGGTTAGCAGCTCGCACTTAGCTTGGCTCTACCTGGGCTCCTTAGAGTCCTTCCCAGTGGAACGAAGCATTACAGTTCCAGCGACAATTTCAACTTCCGTAGGATCCGTGCTGCCTTGGGGGCTGGCCGAGCCTGCGTCTCTCGTACCAGGTGCACACAGAGCCCCAGGCGCACGTGAACGTCACGGGTGCTCTCAGTAATCAGCTGTCGGTCACTTGTGCCCCCGCAGGCAGCCATCGTGAGGATCATGAAGATGCGGAAGGTCCTGAAGCACCAGCAACTGCTGGGAGAGGTGCTGACGCAGCTGTCCTCGCGCTTCAAACCACGAGTTCCAGTCATTAAGGTACGGGGGTGGGAGGGGGCCACCAAGGAAAAGAGGAGCTCAGTGGGTCTTTTTACTGGAATTTTTCGGAGGTGTTACCCAATGTGTACCGAGTGCACGTGTCCCAGGGTCTTCTGCCCAGCCTTGACGGAGTGGTGTGAGCCAGCCTCAGGGAGTTCCCTGACCCCAGCAGCTTTTTCCTGCCCAGGTGCCTGGGGGTGGGAACACTGAGGAGGGTCTGGGGGCAGTGGAACCAGAGACCACAGCGTAGATAGAGCACAGCCATAGGGGCGTGTCCTGTGATTGGGGAGGGGAGGACACAGCGGATGGTGAGATAGGTGTTTTTATTCTAGAAATGCATTGACATTCTGATTGAGAAGGAGTACTTGGAGCGAGTTGATGGGGAAAAGGACACCTACAGTTACCTGGCCTAGCCACCTTGGACGGTGTGGCCGGAGGAGCTGGCTGCTGGAGTGGGAAGAGGGAGACCGATGCCCCAGGGCGACTTCAGGCCCACAACCAATCGCTCAGGACTGACACTCCGTCTGTGCTTATGGACGCAACGCCATTTAATCTACTCTAAGGACCGAGGGGACGGGCCTCCACTGAGGCTGCATGCCACTGCGTCACATCAGCACACGCCGTCCTCGAGGTCAGAGGGCAGGCGCCCAGCCAGGCGCCTTCGCTGTGGAGATGTTTGTACAGTGTGCTTCATTTTTTAATGTGTGAGAATAAAGAGAAAGGATTTCTGTACAAGTCGCATTTGGTTTTGTTTTAAGTTTTACTAATTTCTATATGTAAATAAAAGATATAATGATTATGCAACTGTGTGTATTCCGTCTTCCTATATACGAGGCTGAATTTGAGGTAGACTGGGAAGGTGGTTCACATGGCTGAGCACAAAGGCAGTGCTCAGGAGGAGGCAGGGCAGATTCTCCATCCATCACAGGTGCCAAGAGGGTCCCTAGGTGGTAGTCAGGCAGTTTAGTGACGGTGCTACCGCTGAGGTTGATGGGATTGTGTCGAAGGGATGACTGACTACTACAGGAGACTGTGATGTGGTTCTCCATGTGAAAGTTCACAGCCTCTCCAGTTATTCGACCACATTTAGCACACCCACGCTAGAGCTTCACAAAACTTGTGGGAAATGGAATTGAATAAGAGTTTTCTCAGCAACTTTGAGAAACATCATTAGCACAGGTTAGGTTCTGAGGCCTTTAGTAAGACTTTAGGAGTGCTTCCTCATCACTCGGCCTCATAAGCGACAAGGGGGCCCTGGAAGATAAGGTTAGACAACATGCTGTGTTCTCTACAAAAATACCTCACTTAAAAGGTGGTTTATTCTCAGATCTGGAGGCCAACTTCCAACCCATGTCTTTCAGGTATTGGGGTTATATCACTCTAACCTCTCCTTTCACCCTTGGGTGGAGGGGTCCTGACAGTTATAGGACATACCACCCTAATGGAACCAGCGTCCAGGTTGCTGCAGGTGTGACCTGAAGCTTCCAGGCAAGGTCCCATTCATGGGTATCGTAGGTTAAGACTTCAGCTTTCTCTTGGGGAAAAGCTGGGCCCATGGCAAGGAACAAAAGGCACGCAGAGGAGCCTAACGGTGCAGCAGGTCAAGCGTGGCACGAGGCTACTCCAGACAGGCTGGCAGTTCCCAGATTGAGTGGGAAACCCTACGGAGTGCCAATACCATGAACTGGAATCTTCATCAATCCTAACATATCCAAAATATGTAAGATGAAGTCTTGCCATCCTTGCATCGAAGGAGCACTCTAGCCTGACTTCTGGTACAGGAATCATCTGTTCTTTGAGCAGTCCATGAGGCTTTGATATTCTTCTCCAGCATCACAATTCAAATTGATTCAATGTCCAGCTTTCACATGCATATGATACAATTGATAATTCTATGGCTTGGAGTCCGGTGCACATAAGAGGTGACCTGTGGGCTTCAATGTCAACAACTGGAGACTGCAGGTGACACCCAGAAGCCTAAGAGACAACAATCATGGAAATTCAAGTATCTTTATTCAAAGTTGAAAAACGTACCACACGGCATTACTGCAAAAGGTCATGGGTACAAACTGCGGCTGGTGAAAAGGCAATAAAAAGTGGGGTTTAAAACTCATTACTATAAATAACTGTTGCAGCACTTGGCGGACTCCGGACTCACACTGCCCTGTGGTGGCCGAGGTCAGGGAATCTCCATCTCCCTCTCGATGCCCACGTACTTCAGGGCATCAGCCTGGCTGTATCTGCAATGAGAGGGGAGGCTGCCAGGTGACGAGCAGCCAACAGTGACAGCAGGTGCCACCATGGCAAGCGGGGGCCTGGTTCCCTCCCCCTACAAGTCCCAGGGTCTCAGAACCAGCAGCCCTGATGAGACAGTTGCAGGCTGAGAGGCTGCCCAACTGGCTAATCCCCAGAGGGAGACAGGGCTGCAAGGCTTGGAGAGCTGACTGTGGAGAGACACAGCAGCAGCTGTGCAGGCACCCCCAGGTGGCCGGGCTGAGTGCAGCACTGACCTGTAGTCAAAGAAGAGCTCCTCGCCGGTCTGGATGGCCCGCTTGGCGAAAATGCCAATCCTGTGGTCCCCGTTGACCATCATGACTGGAGGAGACCATGCAAGGGTCAACCAGGGGCTCACAATCCCCTCAGGCCACACAGTCCCCATGGCTCGACACCTACCTTTCGCATAACAGTTTGGATTCACTGAGTGATTGGCAAAACGGATTTTATTACCCTTGCGGGTTGCATCCACCACAAAATCTACAAAGAGAAGAGCAGCACAGCAATGAGTTTGCTCAGACGATGGACAGCAAGCCGGCCAGCAACCTTCAGCCAGGAGCCCGAGGGTGTGAGAATCACTGTCCCCTGGGGCAATGCCAGCACTTGCTCCTCCAGGTTTCTGCTAACTGGACACAGACTACTCTGGCCGACATCCAGCACACCTGTCTTCAGGTCTAACAGGCTGCCCAGTATTCCTTGTGTAGAACATCTGGGGCGCGTGCCTGGGCACCCCGCACACTAGAACCCCCACTGGCCACGGTGTAGCCCTTTTGTCTGTGTCCTTCCATCCCAGAAGGGACTGGAGTCACCAACCCTTGGAGGTTTGGGCTGCCAGCCTTGGCAGTGGTCTCTGCAAACAATCTGCCACTGGGGGTGTGCTGAGTTCAGGGGGTGGTGAGGCTGAGTCTCCACGCACCGTTATTGAGGTTGAAGAGAAAGCTGCACATGTACTTGTCATACACTTTCCCTCTCCTGTCAGCCTCGTCTTGGGAAATGATCTGCCAGAAAAGACATGAGGGTTGGGTGGGGTCATGTTGCAGGACACGCACAGCGTCGCTGCTGTGGGCCTTCTGAGAATGGGACCTCCAGTGTCCACGTGGAGGTGAACACAGGACTTGAGCAGCACCCCCTACGCAGCCCCCAGACACTGCGGGACTGTCCCCAGTCCCAAGGAGCTGCACACAACTCTAGAAAGGGCACAGCCCCAGCGGTCAGCAGGCTCACGGGGGCCTTCTCACCTCTCCACAGTACTCAGAGATGAACTCATTCTTCTGAACTGGGTCCTTGATGAAGATGCCCCAGCCTGCCACATCCGAGGGAGCCAGTAATAAATGCTAGGGACAGACAGTCTCAGTCAGCATTGGTGGGCAGCAGTTTGGTGGTGGAGCCAGTTTGCAGGAGGCAGACCTGGATGACTCACTGCACTTGGATATGAGGAGACCCAGACCCCACCCCAGACAAGAAAGACTGTACCCCTGTGTGTGTTGGGTTGAGGTCACAAGACAAGGTGATCAGCCACAAGTCCCGGATGGTCACATGTCAGCTTACACAGTGGGTGGAGAAACCAAGGCAACTCACTAGCCACACTCAGTCTCAAGTTCTTGGTAGAAGAAGGCTGACTTCAGTGTGTCCATTCACGTGATAACCCAAGCCCAAACTGCAGCACACAGGTACAGACAAGCACATGCCCACATCCTCTCCGGAGCAATCGGGAAGCCGTGGCAGCCAGTGAAATCGCTCCGCTGCAAACTGTAAGGTTGGTGGCCCAGCGCAGGGGGAAAAGCAAGCCGACTGCTTTTGGCAGAATGGCAGCCTCAGGAACCCTGCATGCCTGTGCTGCACCCTCTGAGCAGGGACACCCCATCCTGCTGTGCGTCTCAGGGAAGAATGGCCGTATGCCCAGAGACAGCCAGGCCTTCCGTGCCTTTGAGGGGACTGGAAGGGCCACCTCCCTATCTGCAAGCGACCCTGCCCCCTCATCTGTCTGTGCAGAGGGCAGCCCCGTGACAGCGCACTCACCTTCTTGGAGCCTCTCTGGATGCTACAGTTCTTGCAGGACACGTTCTTGCTGTCCCAGTGGTCAGCAGCACCGCAGGTCAAACACAGGTCAGGGTCACACTCACGCACAGCCAGGTAGCAGGGGCACTGCTTGGTGTTGCACTGTGCTTTACAGCGGCAGCCTGGGAAGCGGTTCTGGCCTGTGAGAGAGAAACACTGGGGCTGCTCCAGCACTCCCACATCCAGGGGGCACTGGCAGGTTCCCTCAGCCCTTACGTCCTGTGGGAACTTTCCCACGATTCTAATGTCTGTGACAAAACTAGGGAAACCTGACATCTGTTCTCAAAGCATGTGCCCTAGGAGACCAGAAAGAACAGTGCAAAGGGACGGAGAACACTGCTAGGTGCTGCTGCAGTGGAGGAAACCAGCCTCTTTTGCACAGTGAGGCCCTGGCCCGGTCAGCCCAGCACTCACACTCAGAGCTGCACTGACAGAACTTCTCACAGAAATTCTGGGCGATCACACAGGGACATGCGCTGTCACAGGGCTGCCGGGGATGGTCGCAGGGCTGGTAGTTGTACACGTGGTTTGAGGAGCCATCTGAGTAAGAATGTGCAGGGAGACCAGTAAGAGGGAGAGTCCCACAGCACCCCACGCAGCATAACCACCACCTGGGAGGGAGTCCACACAGTCCCTGTGCCAGGACCCCCCGCCAGCCTGGGGAGGGGGTGAGGAGAAGAACACGAACCCTTCTTGAGCTGAATCTTTCTGCAGTGAGCCGCCCACAACCTGTAAACAGAGGAGAGGCACAGTCCCATGAGGCTCCAGGGCAGAGCAAGCCACAGGGAGTGACACCACTCCCTCCCCACTCCTCGTCCTACAAATGCAAGACTGCATCCCAGCAGCCTCCGCTTGGCTCAGAGCAACCCAGCCAACCACACACAATCCTCATGCTACTCACCCCACAGCCTGTGCTGAACAATGACCCAACTAGTGGGGGGTTAGACAAGGGAAACCATAGCAAGCCTCAACTCAAACCCCTGATGCTCTGGGAAGGCTGGCCAGGCTTGGGTAGACAGGGAGTAAGTAAGCCACTCACACACTGTGGCTCTGGGAGCTGCCATGCACTCTCCCCACCCCCCACGCCACCCCCCCTCCCGGTCCTTTTTCTCACCCAGTCCTACACCTATGGACCAGTCAGATACATACCCAGCAGCTGAGCCCAACCTCAGAATGGCAGGACTGCCTGCCTGGGAGATACAGCTACACGTGCCCTGGCCTGATGAGCTCTAACAGCTACACGTGCCCTGGCCTGATGAGCTCTAAATACTCAGCTTGGTTTTCTGAACAGCCCTTTGGTCCCTGCAGACAGCTTAGTGTAGACAAGCAGAGAGCACCCTCCACCCAGCTGGCTTCACCTAGGGAGATGCAGACTCACCGATGTTTCCTCTTCTTCTTCCTGGGAGGTGTGTCAACATCCTCGGCTGGAGCAGGTGCAATGATGCTGGACTCCTTGACCCTGAACTCATACACCTGACAGGAGGTATGGCATGAGGCGCCTCCTTACAGGCATTGAGCTCATGTTCTCCCCCTGACACTTCTAAACACAAGCCCAGTAGAGTCGTGCAAGCTCTCATCCAGCCCCCCCTAAAGACAGACTTAACGAAGAAAGCTGGTAGTGCCGCAAGGCAACAGGTTCCAGGCTGTAGAAGGAGTTGGGGCTGTCCACTGAGCCTACCTGTCTACAGGTCTTGGTCCCAATGAGCCGCGCAATGGCACAGAAGTTGTCATAGTAGGTGCCGATAAGGACCCGGAACATGGAGGCCTCGGCGCCACTCCACTCCACACTCTCTGGAGGCTCAGCATTTGGCTTCATCTTGATGGGTGTTTGGCAACGAGAGTTTGCTTCTGCAAGTGTCCATTAAACATTATCAGTCAGATAGCTCAGAGTCAGCTTAAAAAAAACATTAAGGACGCCAGACAGTGGGGCAGGCTGTGCCCACTGTGTCATCACAGGACAGCTGAACACCCATGCCCTCCCACTATGCCTAGAGCAAGAGCACTGCTCAGAGGGCCATTAGGAAGAGGTAGCAGAAGGAGAAGAGCGTGAGGAATAAGCATGGGTGATCATCCCCCCAACTTTGCTCAGCAACACTGAAGTCCTGCAGAATCCCTGGGACCTAGCAGGGCTCTGACCCGAGGAGCTAGACGTCTCGTCCTTCTTCTCCTCCTCCTCTTTGTCATTGTTCTCCCCGCCCGTCTCCGTCCCCGCCTCCCGGTCGCTGTCTGTGTCCTTGGACTCCAGAACATTGATGGTAGGGGTGCTGGGCCGGCTGCTGTTGTTGGGCAGACGGCCCCTCCGGCGGCCACCAGGGCGTTTGGGTGGGGTCTTGATCCGCTCAGCAGTGAGAGCAGCAGCGAACTCCTTTGCTCCCTCCTACACGAGAAAAAATGCAGGCAAGCAGGCTAAGTTCTAGCACTCATTTTGGGAGAGGAGGGAAAACTGTAAAAAATCGGTCATAATACTCATTTGTTACCAGTGGTCACTGGCACAAACGAAGACATTAGTTTTGAGAACCTCAGAGGGTTGGCAGGAACTAAGTTACAACACTGGCAGAGAGATCAGACAATATAGATCTGTACTATGTGTGAGGGTTAAGCTAGAAGGTAGGGTGTCCTACCTGTGGTAGGATGGGCAAACAGACTTTGGACATGCTCCAAGCAAAGACAATCACCAACAAAGGCCACCGCAGTTGAAAAGAGATAAAGAGGAAGCCCCTCCACTCTTACCAGATGCTGGTAGCACTGTGGCCCACAAGGCTTATTGTCAAGCGCTGTTTCTGTGTTCTTCCGCTTGTAGGTGTTAGGAGTTGCATGAAAAGCTGCAATGTAAACTGACCATAAGTGTCAAAATAAACTATGATGTACCACCTCTCCCTCTGTGTGCAGGCCCACAACCCACTATCCAGCTACCATTAGCTACAACAGCGAGAGTGGGACACCATCTTCTCCTGTCGCACACAGAACACAGCCTAGAACTTGGTGAATGACTAGGAATGGCTGGCACTTCCTGACCATGGGAGCCTCATTTCAGGCTCTCACCACAGGGCTTCTGGCATGGACAGTTTCCTGATTTCCGTAGAGCAGAAGTCCAGCTGCTAAATGAGCAGTGAGGCTGAGTCAGGGTAAACCCGAAGCACCAGGTCACCAAAGCCACATGAATTCCACAAGAGTCAAGAACCTCAACAGCTGACAGCAGCACCAGAGGGAGGACGACACTGGGAACTGAAAGTCTCCAACACCCTGACAGGGACACCGGCTACAGAGTCCACACGCCAATCACACGGTGCAAACTACCTGAACTAAGGTTAAAAAGCAACTTACTCATGAAGCGAATGCTTTTAACTCATTGTAAAAAAAAGGTCTGTCTTTCCTTCCGTCCATGGAGTTGAAAGAGGGAAATAAGACCCCAATCAGTGTTGGTGGCTGGGGACGGGGGGTGGCCCCACTGTGTCTAACCCAGCCTCGGGTGTCATCCACAGGAAGAAGGAATCCGTGGCAGACTCCTCACCTCATCACCAGCAGGGAGCTTCCTGGGCAGACTTAATATGATAAAATGGACTCAGATAGGCTGTCTGCTCCTGCACATACTGTACTCATATTTCTACATTGAGCCTCTTACCCAAATTCTCCATATACCCCTGCAGGCAGGCGCGCATGTACACACACAGTTTTGCAGCCCCTCTGAAACACTTAGAAAAGCAGGTGATCAGGCCCTGCAGGTGAGGGCCTGCACCCAGTAAGAGAGAAACGGTCCTGACCATAAGGAAAATTAACTTGTCCCCCCTTGTGGGGATCTCCTCAGCAAAATATCCACCCATCATTTTTTGGGAAAACCTTAAAAGAATGTTTTCTTTGCGGACTCAATGTGGAAACCTCACTAAGAGAATTGGCCTCACCTCAAAGTCATCTGGAGCCTTGGACTTAAAGGCTGACACTCCTAGAGTGAGAAGTGCTATCCCACCGGCAGAAAACTGGCAGTCACTCCACTTTGATTCGGACCTCTTGCCCAACAAATTGTGGCCCAGAACTTCCATAAGACTATTTCAATGCTCTCCTGGCTTCACTAAGACATGTATTAACCTGGTAGGTAAGTTTTACCCTTCTACCAACACACATTGTTTGTATAAATTATGTCAAGTCACTTAAGAGCTTAATCTGCAAGTCAATAATTCATGTATTATAATTCATAGCTGGTCTATACCAGTACAATTCTCTTTTCTTTTTCTTTTTTTTTTTTAATAGGCATCACTGCCCTGGTGGTGGGAGCAACAATTCTCTTTTCTAAACAGTGCTTTAAATTCTATACCACTGGGTACATTAATGACATTAGCAATAGAATTACCTTACGCCCCAGAAGGGTGATTGATAATGTTCTCTAATGTAAAATGACAGTACCATCTCTAAGGTAAACTAGAGATATATGTAAACTACAGATATAACAAATGAATTTGGGCTCGCATTTAAGTCTAGCCCCAGTCTGACAACACTAAGTTCTTATGACACAGTTCTCCTTGATAAGCCTGCTGATGATGACAGTACTGAAAGCATGAGCGCTGTGATCAAGTGTAAAGCAATGAGAACGTGCCAGTGATTGACGCTAGTCTAGGGTCTTAAACAGTAATCTAATGAGGCATCAACTAAATCCACATGGAAGAACACACTAGCCAGTGTGATCCAAAGCCAGTGTAGATAATAAAACCCAAAACCCCATTCCAAAGAGGGAATGATATCAAAGCTTAAATTGTGAACGCTCAGTTTGCAGAAAGCTATGGATGACAGTGGAAGCACAAAATCCACTTTACAGGGTCTGCACATGGATCAAACCCCTGGTGAATCCCCTCTGATGATAGCTCAGGAATATGAATAGCTTTGCTATCATGCAGAATGCATTAGAGAGTGGACTGTTGCTTCCAGCAGCGGCTCCATAGGAGCAAAGGCTGGGCCTCCTACTCCCACCAACAGAGGGCAGCGATGTCCAAAAAACAAACAAACAAAACAAGTGAAAGCGGACTGCTGAATATGCAGTCAGGTTAAAATTTGTTCTGGTTTGTAATATCTTCTGCTTTCTCTTTGACTGAGGTCTTATTTTACTTTGTTACTGACCATTTGTTTAATGTAGATAAAACTCATGACAGGTAAATCTACAGAAAGCAACTGATTGAAGGCTTTTTGAGGACACAGCAGAGGAGGTTGGTGACAGTACAAAAGGAAGAAAATCCTCAGACATGGAACGTAGTAGTAATTGTACAACTCTTCCTAAGATTGAGTGCACGACTGAATTGTATGATTTGTGAATCACACGCCAAAAATACTGTTAAATTTTAAAAATGATTTCGTCTAGAAATACCATTTCAGCGTGAACATGCTGTGCAACCCTGTGCCGGTGTCAGAACACTGCCCTGTTCACCACGTGAGTGTCAGACGGAAGAGCTGCAGGAATCTGGGATTTAAAAGGAAAACTATTCCCTAGGCTCCCAAGATCAGCTGGCTGACCAAACGTTCACTCTCAGTGAAGCTAAGGCTTTTACTTCTATCTTCCTAAGGAATGATATCTACTCAACCTTTTTTCCTTATGCTACTGTGGACATGACAAAGACGAAATCAGAACCAGATCTCGAGTAGGCTAAGCAGCCATCTTTCACTGCTCCCGAAACCTCTAGTGGAGTCACTTTCCTTCAGCCAGAGAATAATATGCTACACCTTCAGGGATTCAGACCATAGTTGACCCAACCTTCTCCTTCACCAAAGAAAATCCCTATCACAAAAAAAAGCACTTCGGGCTGAGCCCCGGTGGCGTAGTGGTTGTGCGCAGGACTGCGGCCCACTGGGACGGAGGTTCAATTCCAGCAGTGGGGCTGGGCCTCCTACTCCCACCACTGGAGAGCAGTGATGCCGCCGCCCCCCGCCCCCCCACCAAAAAAAGCACTTCAACTAGAACTGACCAGGTCCAAAATCAGGCACAAGCCCCCACGTCAAAAGGTTTGCTTTAGAAGTTTAGTTTGCCTTCGTCAAACTATTATCAGGAGAGACGGAATCGTGTTAAGAAAATGTGATTTGGAGCTGAGCCCTGGTGGCATAGTGGTTGTGCGCGGGACTGCGGCCCACTGAGTTGGAGGTTCAAATCCAGCAGCAAGGCTGGGCCTCCTACTCCCACCACCAGAGGGCAGTGATGCCCCCCACCCCCCAAAAAAAAAAAAAAAACAAAAGAAAATGTGATTTGACCATTCACCTTCCTTCCTCTGCATTTCTTTCCCAAGGCATAAGGACATGAAAGTGTTCCTTCAATAAAAGATGGCTACAAGCACTGCCCTGGTCTGATCTAACTGGAACTTGGTGTGAAAACTAAACTTAGCAAGGCCATGAAGACTGAGAGAGAAATAAAGTGCTATTTAAGTGACTCTAACATTGTATTTGGTATTCTACACACGCTAGAGATGGTGTAAAGGATACATAGAGATGGGTCCTTTACATCTAAGGGCCCGGAGCACCCATACATGTGCTAGTCGAGGGGTCCTGGAGCCAGGGACATCAGACAGCACTACTTCACACACAGCCTGAGACAGCAGGGACAGAAGAGGGGCAGCATCCAGGGCTCTGGCTCTAGCACTAAGCCCCACAGGCCTCACTTCATTCATCCTCAGAAAACCCAAGGCTAGGGCCATCATTGTCATTTGCAGAAGGAGCCTGCCCCGACAGCAGGTGGTCTTCCTGGGACTGGTGCCCCCTGACGGACAAGCTCTCTCTTACACAAACATTCAAAAACTGAAGCACAGAGGGAGGGGGGCGTGGGGTAGCACTCTGCTCCACTGCAAGACTCAACCCAAACAAAGACACTTAAGCCAAATTAGAGTGTTTAAAACTAATAAACATTCCAGAAAGACTACTCAAAACATTTTCACCAGCTACACATGTCACCCTAAACAGAGCAATACCCATGGCAAACCATCTCTAACCTGCAAGTTGCCTCATCTCAGCCCCTCAGGAACCAGAGCAGCCCACCCCACCATGGTATCAGAAGGTGACAACAGCCCCGGCCACACTTACGGTGCAGGAAGCAATCGTACTTGAAGCAGCGCCGGCAAAAGAGGGTGTGGAAGGAATGCAAGCTCTGCTCCCGTTGCACAGACTTAGCATTGGGCCCATCGATGTTGGGGGTGCACTCGGGGGGCAGTGCCCCGGGCAACTGCTGCTCAGTAAGTTCCTTGTACCTGAAGACACAGGCAATAACCTTAGTGAGATGGTGCTTTAGATATTTCATCTCAAAGACCATCGACAGCACGGATACATAACAGTATAGCAGTTTAGTCACACTGCTCAATTCAGGTGGCTCACGGAAAGGACAGTACAGTATTCTTTATCAAAACCGTAATCACACTAAAACTGCTGTGTCCAGGGAAGCGTCTGAGCTGCACAGCAGTCAATGAATGCCTGAGTCTCTGCTCTCTGCAATGAGCACCATTCAGACGTGTACACACCGATGCTGCCGTCTCTGTGTAAAAAAGACACACACACACACGCACACGCACGAGGCAGAGCTGCCTCACAAAGACTTGTCTCACTTTTCCTTGAGTTCTTCAGCTGAGCCCTTGTCTGGAAACATGGAAGAAATGGCTTCAAATATTTTATCTGAAGGAAATTTCCGAGGTGGGCGGCTTTCTTTATCTAAACGGAAATATGAACAAACAGGGAATAAAAATAAAGAAATCCTCAATCTTCTGTCATCTACACACACACACACACACACACACACACACACACACACACAAATGAAGGGATCTCCCTCAGAGCTGAGGTCATCGCTGTGGGTCTCCCTCCCTCCCGCAGGGTGTCACAGGATCTGTGAAGGGCCTGGGGAGTCCTACTGACACAGATTACTTCGGCTGCTAAGTAAGGTCAGCAGTTCAAACTCACCAGTCATCCAAAGGGATAAACAGGAAACTTTCTGCCCCCTTAAAGATTTACAGCCTCGGAAACCCATGGTGCCGATTCTGCAGTGAGTTTGCCCTTTTGTGTGTGTAGCTGTTGTTTTTTACAAAGTATTTGCTCTGATAATGAGTATTACAGTCTCAGAAACCCTATTAAAGGTTCTTATGAATCAGAATAAACTCCTGGCAATGGGCTGTCTGTCTTAAAGTGGGGTTGGATGGTTAATAAAGTTCTTCATTCCTGAAAGAAGCACTGATGGCACAGTGAGTTACGCAGTGGGCTGCTAACTCTAAGGTCAGCAGTTCGAATCCACTGGCTACTCAAAGAGAAAAAGATGAGGCTGTCTAGTCCAGAAAAGATCTAGTCTTAGAAACCCAAAGGGGCAGGTTCTACTCTTGTGCTGCATGGCCACTGAGTCTACATGGCCTTATGATAGTGGCTCTAAGTCCTATCTGTGAACAAAGGAGCTCAAAGCAATGACCACTAAATGAATTTTGTGTCAAAGTCTGTTTTTCTCAAAGTGCAACTTTTTCTCGAGTCCCTCTATACAGCACCATCCCATGCTCTGCCATCAACCTTTGTCAGAGAACACCACTCAAGGTGCCAGCTCTGTGGCTTGTGTGCCCGGGAAGACCACAGATGTGCTGACCCTGGGAAGACACACCGTCAGGAGCCTCCTCCAGATCTTTCTGCTTCTCATCTCGCTCCTCGGGCTCATCTCCCTCTTCATCCTCCTCCTCGTCACTGTATTGGCCCAGCGCGTTCACCAGCTCCACAAAGATCTCATCGTTGATAAACCCGCACTCTGAAATGCACCAGAACCTGTCACGTAGTGCCTAGGGGTCACTGTTAAAAGCTTAAGCCGGATGCCACTCAGAGCTGATGTCAGCAAAACTAGGGACCCACTTCTAGTAGTCTTACTCCTTCTGGAAGGTGACCCTCCCTCCAGACACTGTGACCCACCTCCAGGGAGGGAGCAAGGCCCAGGTCTTGGTGATAGGTGAACCTAGGAACCCACAGGCAGGCTCTCCCCACCAACCTCCCCAGAGTCTTGACAAAAGTGAACTTTCCAACAGTGTTTCTGATGCCATAGCCTCTTTCCAACCATCATTGTCAGGTGCCTGTCACTAAATAGCAAACACGGTGACCCAATTTACAAACAGGATGTGGGCCCAGGTCAGTTCTCAGTGACCAGCCCAACAAGGCACTTTTATATTTAAACTCCTCTCCAAACCCACTGGCCCCTTCAGTGCAGCAGCAGCCCAGACTCACCTCTGTCCCCATGCACCTTCCCATCGTAGTTCTTTATCAATTCTTCAATGAACGTTCCATCCTGGTCTAAAACTTCATCCCCCATGTACGGGATGTTATGTAAAACTGTCTCATCTTCCACCTAGAAGTACAGACCCACATGAGATCAGAGCATAGGTGCTTCAGGTCTGTCCTTGTCTGTTCTCCAGACCTCTGCGTCACACGGCACATTCCAAACATCCAAGGAATGAGCCCCTCTCATCAAAATAAACCTAGCGTCTCAGGAACGAACTGTTCAAGAAAATAATTTTAAGAAAACAAACATGATTTTAGCTAACCTGTCATCATTAAAGCTTTGCCATTATCCTAAGGAAAACCACCAATGACACGGCACCAAGCAGTCAAGTCCAGACATCTCCCTATTCTCAGGTGCTGGTCAAGTTGGGACAGGAGAGTCTCCGAATTGAGAGAATACAGTTTATTCACATCAACAATAAATGTGCTTTTTAAAATAGCATAAGGCTTTCTAAACTTCTTTTCATAGTTTCATCGTAAGAGGCATTAAATATAATACAATTCATGGGAAAAGGAGTCCTCGTAGAGCAATAAAGTTGGTGCTACATGCTTTTCAGCTTGTGTGCAGAACCGTACAGGTAGTAGAGCACAACCGTCAAGGTGGCGGGCGAGAAGACAACTGGGCTTCTAGGTGAGCCTATAGAGAGGAGCTGGTCAGAGACTGTGGGGGTGCTCTCCAGACCAGACTGGGTGGACAAATGGGTTCTGCAGTGCAAGTGTTAAGGATGCATCTTTTGAACAGGGTGTGATCACACCAACCCAAGCCTGTCCAGCTCAGTCTGCAGATGAGGTGTGTGTGACCATGCGAGCTTCCACCAGCAGCAGGGGCCCCGCCAGCTGGGAAAGCCAGGTGGAGAAAGCCGCACTGGACGGGAGCAGGATCTGAGCCGTGGGAGCAGTCTTCTCAGGCTCAGTCAGTGTGCACACTGCAGCAGTCCCGTGTCGGGGATGGCGTGTCCTACCTGAGTGACTCCACACTGGTCGGCGTGCTTGGTGGGTGCCAGAGTCCACCAGTTCTGCCCCCAGAAAGGCCTGCAGACCTACTTCCCAGACCACAGCCCCAGGGCACGCTGGAGCCCAGCGCTCTGACACACGGGGCTGCCGCCAGGTGGTGGTACCTGCTGCTAGTGGAACTTCTCTGCTATCAACCACAACTGAGTGCCAGTTGGCCACTCTGTCTTCCCAACTGCAATCCAACAGCCTTTACTGCCCAGCCCAGGCCTGGCCCATAGTGTGCCAGCATCCTCCTGAATGCCTCAGAGGCACAAGAGGTCTCCTCTTAGGCTCCAAAGGTAACCGAGGCCCTCACAGGCAGTCTCTGGGTGCCTCTGAAACACAGGGTGAGACGTCCAGGAAGTCTCCAGATAAAATGCAAGCACCCCTCCAGAAGATCTAGGAGACAAATCTCTACTGACAGCTCTCAAGGAACCCCCCTCACCATGTCATGAACATGACACTCAGAACACAAACTGGGCCTTCTCTTCCCCTCTGATCCATCTCATCCTTGTCCTTCTGTCACAAGTTCAGCGTCAGCATTTCCTGTCACTGGACATGTGGCAAGCTGGTAGTAAGCTGGTATTCAAGCTGGCTAGGATACCAGTCACCCACAAACACCACTTCATGCACATCATGTTAACATGCTGCCTAAAATGCTGTGAAGTTACGAGTTCTTGACAGACACACACTAAAGTCAGATCAAGCCTGCAGGGTGCTGACAGGGCTCTCAAGAATCAGATGTGCAAATGTGCTTCATACAATTGATGTATGGATTGTTATAAGTGCTTTAAGAGCCCCCAATAAAATTATTTAAAGAAGAAGACGAAGAACTTGAAGCTATAGCTTTTAAAATAGGTCTCAAGCCCAGGTGTGGACCTCAGTCTACATAGACCAGGCTGGGAAAGAGTCGGCTAGTGTTGGTCAGGCCCCTATCTCTCTAACTCTGGGGATGACCATCCCTGCACTCAACCCAAGGGATGGCCAGCCCCACCACCCGACCCTGGAGATGGCCAGTTTCCCACCCCTGGCCCTGAAAATGGCCACCCCCTTCCTCCCACCCTGACCTGTGGCTGACAGCAGAGAGCGAACACGGGTACGCACCATGAAGTTCTGCTGCAGGGGGGACCAGGAATACATGATGGGCACCGAGGCAACCGCATTCAGCGTCTTCAGAGGAATGGCTTGTGTGGGGAAATCCAGGTCGCTGCTCACTGAACACTGAGGCAGAAACGACAAAAGTCGCTTAAGCACGGGTTGGGCTGGCTGCAGGCGGCACAGCCGCTTCATCGCGGGACAACAGTAGCTCTCTACTCGAGCCGGCAGATCATCACCCAGAAGATGCTCTCCTTCACCATCCCCTCCTTTCTACTTAGGGTCAAAAACAAACCTCTGACCCTTCCCATACTCACCACTCTCAGGAAACAAACTGCTCTGAATGTCATTAACTACCCCCTGCCTGGCTCCGCCACACACACACACACACACGCACACGCACACGCACACACACACAAAACGCACTGACTCGCTGCCTATCTTCATCTACAAGGCCCAGCAAACAGGCCACCCACTGCTCCCTAAGAAATAAAGCACCTTTTCTGATCCCACTCTAAGCACCTGTCACTTGTTCTTGTGATCAGATGACACACAAATGTGGTGCAAATACATGTGCCTGAGCTTCCATCACAACCAAACCATCTCAACAGATTCTGTCAAACTGTCATCAGGGAATGGGGACTGACAACAGCTAGCAGGGCTTCCTTCTCTGCACTCAGCACTACCTGAAATACACAGCACTCCAAGATTGGGCTCTGAGCCCTGTTTTACAGGTAAGGAGACTTCCGCAAAGAAAGGTCACACATAGACCACTTACACCACAAAACCTGGCTCTGGAAACCTGCCCTCACCCATCACACACTGTCCTTCTCCAACCTTCCGTACCGTATTTCATCTAATCTACAAGGGCATCGAGGGCTTTATGTTGGGGCACCCATTACTTCATGCATTACTGTGGAAAAGTGCTATGAAACACTGGCCCAATGATGTCTCATCACAATGACTCCCATTCCAGATGTTCGAATGTGGCCATGCTTGCACCTTTGAGTCTATGGTGCCCTGGGCACCACCCAAACAAAAAGCTCACCACCACTGAATCAATTCTGACTCATGGTGACGTTATACAGTGGTTGAGGAAGTAAGATTTACAGGAGCAGGCAGCCTCATCGTTTTCCTGTCACTCAACTGGTGGGCTTGAACCGCCAACCTTATGGCTAGCAGCCCAACGCTTATCCAACAGGGCCCAGGAATCCTCGTTCTTATCCAGCACCCCCACCTAGTGTCCGGCTCCAGGCCTTCTCAAAGCAGCTAGAGCAGTGGGTGGAACACTTGATACACACTAGCGCCCAAACATCCCATTGGATTCAAGGTCTGGAAAAGGTTCGGCTCTTTAAAGCAGGAGAATCTGAGTAGGGCTGCCCTTAGGCCCGGCCGGGGTGCCATCAACCACAGCTAATGAGTAGACACTCTCCTCCATGGTAGACGAGTAGTTAGTACTGGAGTGTACTAGAGGATGTGGGGGGGAGAGGGAGAAGGGTTAGCCCATAACCTGCATTCCCACCTGCCAACATTCCAGACAACTTGGAGCCACGTGCTCCTCAGGCCCAGCAGGTAGCATGTGTTGAGCTCCTGGCAGCCTCTGCTCTGTGCTAAGCAGTCTCCCTTCATCACAGTCCCTCAGATGACGTGCGGGGTAGGGTTGGGAAAGGGGTACAGGATGCTGGCCTCTCCTCCAGTGACCAAGTATCCTTCTCAGCAAACCAGACAAGGGGTGTTATCACCACCACTAGATGCCCTCTCATGCTTTTAAATGAAGATAACCTTCATTTCTTTTTTCAAGTTTTTGTCTCAGACTTTGTGGGTAGAGCCAAATAAGTATCTGTGGCTTAACTTTAGTAGATCAGCTGCCTCACAGCTTTGACCCTGAAGCCAACACTTCCAGGGAGGCCATGAGGCTGCTGGAAACACATTTGGCCCTGAGATGGGACTGAAGCAGCCCTGGCTCTGTGCGCACTCGCCCCTGAGTGAGTCTGTCCAATGACCTTCCCGGGCTGGGCTGGAATGCTTATGACTCCAACTGGTAGAAGCCAAAGCTGGAGTGAGTGCTGAGCCTACTCCTCATCCCAATTTGAGTCAAGAAATCAGCTTTCTGAGGCCAAATGGGGCTCTCTCCCTTGCCCAGCACAGTGTCTCAAACAAGGAGGCATTCAAAATTGCTCCTGGAAAGCAGGCTGCAGGTTCTAACTCCTCAGGCCAAATGCAGTGAATACCGTCTGAAGCTGAGAGGCGACTTAGAAAACTTGTGGCTTTCCTCCCGTGAGCATCGATGCAGTAGTTCCAGACACCGATCCCAGCACCCAACTACTTACTAATCACCACAGTCCTTTCCTGTCTGAACTAAGACTCAATGCACAAGCATTCGTGGCTAAACAAATCTGAGATTTCTTAATCATTTATTGACTTACAAGAAAGTAACTCAAAAATCCCAGTTACTTACCAGTAACCTCTTTTTCTTTGAAAAGGTATCATCCTTGACCATTTATACAAATCAGTCTCATCTTTCTCAGGCTCTAAAATGATGCTGAGCTCATGGGCAGTCCCTACAGTGGTTAGTCTGATCAGAAGGCCCAGCTCCTGGGCTCAGCACTCAGTAGGTAGTCTGTGTGAACCACCTACATTCTTCAACTCTCCCTCTTTTTGAGGGTTGACCACAGGACCACAAGCATTACAGCCACCTCAACAGCAGCTTTAAAGACAGTGCCCTCTGCTGGCCATCAAGGATGCTACCTTTCCAGAGAAGCAGCTGACTGGTAAGGAACGGGTCCCTCACAGGAGGGTAGACTTACATCAACCAGCTGGTACAACAGGCTGGGCCACAGGGGCTGCAGAGGGAGCCGCGCCCAAACTAGCAGCTGTAGGAGGACACAGCCCAACTGAGACTCTTGGCAGAGGCTGGTTCCAAGCAAAAACTGTTATGGAAACCCGCGGAGGGAAGAGCAGGTGAGTGGTCTGCAGGGAATGGAGAGACATTAACACACCTACTATGTGCTACGCATGGCGCTAGACTTCACAAACGCTAGTCATTCAAACGTATAGCTCCCTAGGGCACAGGAATACCCCCCACCCCCAAGGTCAGTCCCAGAGCCCTCCAGTCTGTGTCCTGAGCAGGAGGGCAAGCAGAGCTTCCTTGGAGCAGGAAGAAGCACTCCTGTCAAAAGACACAGTGACCCCTGAGGTCGCCCACTATGAACAGCCTGCATTCTCCAAGCTGTGGGGCAAGAAGGTGACAACCCCTATGTTCTTAAGGGTTCCACTGCAGGCACAGCCTGGTTAAAGCTGGTGAAATGGTGTATGGCTGAAACCTCGGCTCACTGGTGGTAGACGTGCTGAAGGGGTGTGCCTCCAGTGTGGGAGCACAAGTGCATGGACAGGGAAAGAGGCTGGGAAGCAAAGAGGACAACCGTCTCCTTCCTGGACAAAGTGCGTGGCTCCAAAGGTAAAGAGACACAGTGGCAAGAAAGACGCAGCATGAAGGGCAGACACACCTTCAGTGAGAGCAGCCACACAGTGGTGTTGGAGCTACACAGACAGAGGCCAGTCACTGCTGGTGCAGCTCCACCAACCAGCAGCATGGGGCACTGAGCAAACAAGAGACAGTGAGCTCACACTTCTCCCAGGGAAAGTAGGCACCTAGAGGGCAGAAAGAGAAAGCTCGACCCCTATCTCACTCCTTACAGCACAAAGAATCCTGACAGGTTGAAGAAATGTACACAAAACAAAGCAAAGAACTAAAAGGCCCACAGGAAAGTGCAACCTCTACAGCAAACCAACCAATCCCACTGCTGTCAGCCCAATTCCAATGGGACAGGCCCACGAGGACAGGCTCAAACTGACCCACAGAGCTTTTCTACAGACAAGTTGCTGACCTCTCGATTAACAGCTGAGTTCTCTAGCCACTGTGCCACAAAGACACCTTTAAAAATGACAAAAGGAGGGCTGAGCCCCGGTGGCATAAGTGGTTGAGTGTGGGACTGCGGCCCGCAGACTTGGCAGTTCAAATCCAGCGGCAGCTCTCAGGAGCAGCGCTGGGGTAGCGCCCACAACCACCAAGGCAGTGATGCCCAAAAACAAACAAAACAAAAAAAAAATGACAAAAAGAATGTGGTGAAGAAAGCTGGTGGTGTCCAGCCATCAAAAGATATAGTGTCTGGGGTCTTAAAGGCATGAAAGTAAACAAGCGGCCATCTATCTCAGAAGTAACAAAGCCCACATGGAAGAAGCACACCAGTCTGTGTGACCACGAGGTGTCAGGTGTCGAAGGGATCAAGTATCAGGCATCAAAGAACAAATAAATTTTATTGTGATTAAGGGGGAGTGCAGATTGGGGACCCAAAGCCAGCGTCATGGGGAAATGAGCCAGTCAGGGTGCGATGTAGCAACAATGAATTGTACAACTTTCCTCTAGTTCTTAAATGCTCCCCCCACTCCCAGATCATGATCACAAATCTAGCTAGACTGGAAGATGTACACTGATATACAGGGAATCCAGGGCAGATGATTGCTTCAGGACTAGTGGTGAAAGAGGAAACACCAAGATCTACATATAACCTCCTCCCTAGGGGACAGACAACAGGAAAATGGGTAAAGGGATATGTTGGACAATGTAAGATATGACAAAATAGTTTATAAATTATCAAGGGTTCATGAGGGAAGGGTGAGTGGAGAGGGAGGGGGAAAAATGATCCTTTCTACCAGGATCAGGAAGAAAGCAGATGTTTTGAGAATGAGGACAACAAATGCACAAATGTGTTTGACATAATGGATGGATGTGTGCATTGTGATATAAGTTGTGTGAGCCCCCAATAAAATGATTTTTTTTAAATGACAAAAAGAGGGGCTGAGCCCCGGTGGCATAAGTGGTTGAGTGCGAGACTGCGGCCCGTGGGCTTGGCGGTTCAAATCCAGCGGCAGCTCTCAGGAGCAGCACTGGGTAGTGCCCAAGAAAACTAAACTCACTATGAACAGGGACATGTGTGTTCCCCCCCCCCCATGATTTTAATAGGGGTTCTTACAGCTCTTGGAACATTCAATACACCATTTATAATCAAACATAATTGTACATATAGTGCCATATTCATTTCTAAATATTCTCCACTTGAGCTCTTGGTATAAGCTCCTCTTTCCCCTCCCCTCCCTTTTTTTTTAAAGAATCATTTTATTGGGGGGCTCATAAAATTCCCATCACGAAAAAAATAATTTCCATCACGATCCATGCATAAATCAATTGTATGCAGGCCACATTTGCACACTTGTTGCCATCACCACTCTCAAAACATCCCCCCTCCACTTAGGCCCCCGTACCAGCGCCCCATATTTGCCTACCCTTCTCCCCTCACCCATGAACCCTTAATAATTTACAAATTGTTGTCACTGTCCAATGGGGACAGGTGTGTTTTTTTTGGTTTTTTTTGGGTTTTTTTTGGGGCATCACTGCTCTCCGGTGGTGGGAGTAGGAGGCCCAGCCCCACTGCTGGAAATGAACCTCCGTCCAGTGGGCCGCAGTCCCGCGCACAACCACTACGCCACCGGGGCTCAGCCCAAGGTGTGTTTTTTTTTTTTTTTTTAAAAAAAAGTACTTGCAATATCCAGGAAATTCCTCCCAATTATGAGAAGAGCAAAACAAAACTGCCATCGAGTGGATGCCAACTCAGAGACCTTAAATGGCAAACTCACAGAGACCTTAAATGGCAGGGGAGTGCCCTTGTGAGTTTCCAACACTGAACTCGTGTGTATGTGTGTGTATTTACTGTAACGCTTGTGTGTGTGTTTACTGTAACGCTTTATCCAGAGTATCTGATGGTTTCAAACTGTTGACCTTGTAGTTAGCAGAGTTCAACAAATACCCACTATACCACCGAGGCTCTAGTTATATAAGGGGTCCTCTAATCAATAAAACTTCTAAGCCACAATAGCAAATTCACAAAATATGGAGAAAGACAATGTTAGAGGCTCCACCTCTCTGACTGGCTATGAGTTCCCCAAAATAAAACTTTTAGCATTTTTTAAAAATCACCTACCGCACTTAAGATATTTTAAAAAATAAAGGGAAGCATCAGAAGTGGTTTTTATCTTTTAAAAAGACCTTTTGGAAAAGCATTTACATGGGTTTCCTCTCAGAAGTTACAGGACTGTCCTGTTCTGTCAGTTTCAGCCTAGAGAAATCAGGGCTGAGTGATGACAGAGCAGAAAGAGGCCTGTGAGCTGAAAGTCAGCCCTCCAGGTGAAGCCAATTCATGGCCACTAGAGAGGCCAGTGACTCGCAGAAAGCTTGTGTCAGGAGGGACCTGAGACTGGGGAGGGTAGGACCCTGCACTCCTAGTCAGCTGGCTACCTGCACTGGGAGTGACGCTGCGTCCCCTGGCCCATAGCACCGTGTCGTCTCTTGGGAGTTGGCCATGTCAGTCTTGTACACAGTTATCATTGCACACCAATCAGTAAGCAAACAAGCAAATGTTTACATGGAAATGGGACAACCAATATTTTCTTCTCCTTCAACAAAAAGTCAGTCCAAATTCCAATGAAAGAACTTCCACCTTGTAACTTTCTAACTCCTTTTGATGGAATTCCCTCTCAAAAATTTATTTGCGGGCTGAGCCCCGGTGGTGTAGTGGTTGTGCGCAGGACTGCGGCCCACTGGGATGGTGGTTCAATTCCAGCAGTGGGGCTGGGCCTCCTACTCCCACCACTGGAGAGCAGTGACACCCCCCCAAAAAAAATTTATTTGCAAATATTTCAAACATGACTAGAATGAGCAAGCTAGTAACCATTAAGGTGCCACTGGCAGGTCACTGGTGAAAGACAGGCTTGGTTCACTGAGGCTGCCCCTGTGAGACTGACTCAGAAGAGAAAGTCATGCATGATACACATGCCCATAGGACGCCTGCCTCCTACAGTAACAGTCTCCTGGGGATCTGGCAGGGCCACTACAGGGCACTGGCTCTCACTACACCAAAAAAACAGGCAGGACAGAGCTAAGCTCTCTTCACACTCCACCATGTACATAATAGAGCTTTTACCAACTACTCATCTGTCAGTTTGTCACTGTGGTGGCTTACAGGCTTTCATGATCTGGAAGCTACAGCACCAGTTTCTCAAAGACCAGTTAGGTCACCCATAGATTTCACTGGCACTTCCAGAGTAAGATAGAGAGGAGGAAGTGATGACTTCTGAAAGAACTGGCCAGTGTAAAGGCTTTGTAACTAGCACTGGAGTATTTTCTGGTACGGTGTTTGCAGATGAGCCTCTCAGGTCAGAAGGCACTCAAAATAAGATTGGCCAAGAGCTGCCTCCTCAAAATCAAGGCTACCATAATAGTATGAATGGAGTAAAGGAGTTGGAACCATCAATTGCTGATGGGGCATGATTCAAAATGAGAAGAAACAGCTGCAAACCTCTATTAACAATTGGAACATGGGATGCACACAGGATGAATCCAGGAAAATCAGAAGTAATACAAAACAAAATGGAACTTACAAAGATTAACACCTAAGTGGAAGGAAGGTGGGGTAGAAAGGGGGAACCAATTATAAGGACCTATATATAACCTCCTTCCTAGGATAAAGACAACAGGGAAGTGGGGGAAGGGAAACATGGGACAGTGTACGTTATGACAAAATAGTAATAATTTATAAATTATCATGGGTTCATGAGGGAGGGGGTGCAGGGAGGGAGGGGAAAAATGAGGAGCTAATACCAAGGGCTTAAGTAGAAAGCAAATGTTTTGAGAATGATGATGGCAACAAATGTACAAATGTGCTTGGCATACAATGGATGCATGTATGGATTGTGATAAGAGTTGTATGAGTCCCCAATAAAATGATTAAAAAAAAAAAAGATTACCATCGTAGGAATTACATGAGCTGAAATACACTGGTACTGTCCATTTTAAATCAGACATACATATGATCTACTATGTAAGGAATGACAAACTAAATCACCTTCATTATCAAAAACAAAATTTTAATATCATCCTGAAGAGCAACACTGCCTATGATAGGATATTATCAACACACCTTCAAGGAAGGTCTACTAATGAGCCTCGTGTTCATATTTTCACACCAACCCCTAATACTAAAGAAAAGATTGAATGTTTTTGTTAACTTCTGCAGTCTAAAATTGATCAAACAAGCAATCAAGATGCATTTAAAATTACTGGTGATCAGACAAGTCCGACTAGAACAGGGGATATACACTGGAGTCAGAAACATGGGGAATTTATGATAGATATTCCCTCAAGACGAGTGATGGGAATGGTGATACTGGGAGGGTGGAGGGATGGTGGAGTAGAAAGGGGGAATATAACCTCCTCTCTGGGGCATGACCAACAGGGAAGTGAGTGAAGGGACACATTGGACAGTGTATGATATGAAATAGCAATTTGTAAATTATTAAAGGTTCACGGGGGGAGGGAGGAAGGGAAATATGGGGAGGTGGAACTAGGGGCCTAAGTGGAGGGCCTAAGTGGGGGCCTAAGTTTTGAGAGTGATGATGGCAACAAGTGTGCAAATGAGATCTGCATACAATTGATGTGTGTATGGATTGTGAGGGGAGGTGTATGAGCCCCCAATAAAATGATTCATTTAAAAAATGGGGAGGGAGGGGAAAGAGGAGCTTATACCAAGGGCTCAAGTGGAAAATGTTTGGAAATATATGTGGCAACACGTGTGCAAATGTGCTTGATACAGATGATGTACTGAATGTTATAATAGCTGTGGGACCCCAATAAAATTACTTGAAAAAAATTACTGGTGATTAGAATATTAAAGCTATTAACAAAGAGTAGCGGCTTAAAAGTATAGTCTTCTTAGTGATAAAAATAGGGTTTTTAAATAGGGTTGAGCCCCGGTGGCATAGTGGTTGTGCGTGGGACTGCGGCCCACTGGGACGGAGGTTCAATTCCAGCAATGGGGCTGGGCCTCCTACTCCCACCACCTCTGGAGAGCAGTGATGCGCCCCCCCCCCCCACCAAAATAACCAAGGACAAAAGTTTTAAAACCAACTCATTAATTGGAAATACCTTTTACCAACAACATAAACAACACATATACATAGTGTGACAGTTACATTATGTCAACCTGTGAAGGAGTGCAGTCTAGCCTGTCAATCAGGTCATAGCCAATGGGGCTTCCATGTGCACATGACCTTTCTCCTGAGGATTCTGGGAACTCCTTTCCTTCTCCCTGGAGGGAGGAGAGTCATACACTCTCCCTGCTTGATATTCCTGTTGACAAGCCAATGGAGCTACACTGATGGAGCCAGGGGCCTGGAGCTGGAGCAGCCACATGGAGTTCCAGTGCAGAGATTCCACCACCACTGGATCCATAAGACTTTCTACCCACTGGCTTGATTTTCTTACATTTGGCATCGAAGGACATGTGTTGCATGAGTCTGAAGAGGAATTTATAGACTGATATTAGACATGTAAGCTAATATTGCACTTATGGTCTTGATCTGAACTGGGCTGGGATATTTCTTAATATTCAAATGTTCTTTGATATAAAGTTCTTTCTTATACACATGAGTGTCTCTAGGTTTGTTTTCCTAGTCAACCCAAACTAACACTCATGAACCTCAACAGATAGGGGACATATGACTCAAATCAACTACATCTGGGGGAAGAAACAATGGAGAAGCTTAATATCAGTCAAAACCAGGGCAGTGGTCAATTGCAGAGACCATCAATTGCTCATATACAAATTTAAGCTAAAGCAAAAGAAATATAAAAGTAGTCCACAGGAGCCGAATTATGACCTGGAGTATATCTCACTTTAATTTAGAGACCATGTCAATAACAGACTGAACAGTGTCTACAGACCGAAAACCAGTCAGGTGTGAAAAGTATCAAGGAGTCATACATGAATTAATCCTAAAGTCATTAAAAAAAAAAAAAAAAAAAGTTGAGCCCCAGTGGCGTAGTGGTTGAGTGTGGGACTACGGCCCACTGGGTTGGCAGTTCAAATCCAGCAGCAGCTCTCCAGGAGCAAGGCTGGGCCTCCTACTCCCACCAGAGGGCAGTGATGCCCCCCCCCCTTCAAAAAAAGAAAAAGACAAAATGGATCAGTGAAATTCTGAAGCTTGCTCTATAATGTTGAAAGGCTAAAGTTAATGAAGAATCATATGATTCCCTCAATGAACATGGCACTGCGAGACAGCACTGGAGACCTTGTATTATTACAAGGTCTGCTGAGTCGAGGCACTGAGGGCATGCAGCAGAGCATCAGGGTAAAAGAATGATGAAATCCCCAGGGAATATCAAAAATAGTCTTTGGAGACAGTGTGGCGCCCCCTCAGACTCTACTAGAAAACATTCGTAAAAGGCAACAAAGCAAACCTTAAACTATTTACAGGTTTTTCCATTTTTGTCAGTGGCTTTTTTGTTGTTGTTCTTTGTTTTTGTTATTGTTTTGTTGGTTTGGACTTCGTTGTTTTATTTGACTTTGACTCGCTTTTGCACTTATTAATGTATATACACATCTATCTAAACAAAATAGGCAGGATAAATAACTTGGAGATGAAAAGAACGGAACAAATGGTTCTGGAGAGAGAAGAGAGATGGGGAGGTGGGAGAAATTAAGGGGGAGGGAAGGGAACCAACCCAGGGACAAAGGAACAACAAGTGAACTAAAATAAATGGAAGAAGGGTCATAGGATGTCTAGTGGGTCTTAATCAAGGGCAGTGTAGCAGCGAGGATTTATTAAACCTGAATGAAGGCCTAAAAATGATAGTGGAACAAGAGAAAAGTAAAAGGAATAGAGAAAAAGACCAGGAGGTAAAGGACATTTATAGAAGCTTAAATTTAGTCATGTAAATACACACACACACACACACACACACACATATATATCTATATCAAGAAGGGAAGAGAATTATTCACTCATATCTATATGCTAAGAATTATGGTTGCAGATGGACATTGGATCTCAACTCAAGTATTCCCTCAACACAAGAACACTCTGTCCTAACAATCCAGCATTCTGTGATGCTCACCTTTCCAATACAAATGGGTGTATAAGCAAATGTGGTGAAAAAAGGTAATGGTGCTCAGCTATCAAAAGATTTAGCATCTGGGGTTTTAAAGGGTTTGAAGTTAAATAAGTGGCTATCTAGGTCAGAAGCAACAAAGCCCACATGGAAGAAGCACACCAGCCTGTGTGATCATGAGGTGTTGATGGGATCAGGTATGAGGCATCTAAGACCCAATACAAAATCAAACCCAATGTGAATAGCATTCGGGGGGTGGGGAGGTGCAGAGGAAGGCCAGGAAGTGGAGACCCAATACTCATCTGTAGACAATTGGATATCTCCTCACAGAGGGATCATCACAAGGAAGAGATGAGTCAGTCAGGGTGCAGTATAGCACTGATGAAACACACAACTTTCCCCAAGTTCTTTGCTGCTTCCTTCCCCCCACTATCATGACCTCAATTCTACCTTACAAATCAGATTAGACCAGAGCAAGCACACTGCTACAGATTAAGAGCCCACAACACAGGGAATCCGGATAGATAAAACCCCTGAAGGTCAACAAGGAGTGGATACCAAGAGGATTAGGAGTGAGTGGGGGGGAGAAAGGAGGAACAGATCACAAGGACCAATCAAGAACCCCGTCCCAGGGGGACAAATAACAAAAATGAGGTGAGAGGCGACAGAGGGCAATATATGATATGAAAATAATAAACTATAATTTATCAAGGGCTTGTGAGGGAGAGCAGGTGAAAGAGGGAGGGGGAAGAAATGGGGCTGATATCAGGGGCTCAAGTAAGAAGAGAATGCTTTGAAGATGATGATGGTGGCCTATGTACAAATGTGTCTGACACACTGGATGAATGGATGAGCAATAAATGTAAAAAAACCCGCATATGATGAAGAGATACAAACAGAAGATGCCAAAGGGCGGCTCAAAAAGATAAAAGTAAAATAATATAATGGAATGTGCAAAGACCTGGAATTTGAAATCCAAAGGGAAGAACACAAAATGAAAGAACTGAAGGAAAAAACCTCAAGTCTCAAGTTACAACACTGAAGTATTCTACGGGCAAAACATTGACCTAAACAAAGCATCATAAGATGGAAGGAATATAAAAAGCCACAATGGGGCTGAGTCCTGGTGGCGTAGAGGTTGTGTGCGGGACTGCAGCCCACAGGGTTGGCGATTCAAATCCAGCAGCAGCTCTCCAGAAGCAAGGCTGGGCTTCCTACTCCCACCAGGGCAGTGATGCAAAAAAAAAAAAAAAAAAAAAAAGCCACCATGTTATAAAGACTTGGTTGATGTTCAACCATTTCGGGAGGTTCCATCTGATCAAAAGCCAACATTAAAGGAAAAAATTCACGCTGCACTGAAGGCAATGACAGAAAAACAAGCTCCAGAAATTGAAGAACAAGGATGACATTTTGAAGACTAAGGTGCACCCAACTCAAGCCAATGTATTTCTTCCAACAAAGATCAGACTTTGGAGAAAGATATCCATCATCCCGGTAAAATTGAGGGTCAATAGAAAAAGGCAGCCTTCAATGGGATGGACTGACACAGTGATTGCAACCATGGGCTAAAACAGCAAAACTGTGAGGCTGGTGCAGGCTGAACATCATTCTGTTCACAGGATCACTGAGTCAAGAGTTAACTGGAGAGTATTAACAATACAACAGCAAAAATGTTTACAAAAGTAATCAGTGACAAAAAAGAAAAAAAAAGATATCAGTAAAGGAGAACTTGTCTGTGTCTTCTGATTCTTGTCAAGAAATAGACAAATAGGCAAAAATAAACACTACTCAAAAATGAGAACTACAAAATTAACTTTTAAGAACTACTTAACGGGGGCTGAGCCCCGGTTGGCGTAGTGATTGTGTGCGGGACTGCGGCCCACTGGGATGGAGGTCCAATTCCAACTCCATGGAGCAAAGGCTGGGCCTCCTAAAGATAAAGGTCTCTGATAAATAAGACAGAGTATCGAAGGTCACATAGTAAACAGTTTTTTTCTAGAGGCATAGAGTAAAGCAATAAAGTGACCCTAACTTGGCACACCTCCACAGCTTAGAAGCATTTTAAAACTTTTTTTTTGTTTTGTGGGCACCACTGCCCTCTGGTGGTCGTGGGAGTTACCCAGCGCTGCTCCCAAGAGCTGCCGCTGGATTAGAACTGCCAAACCCACGGGCCATAGTCCTGTACTCAACCACTTACATCACCGGGGCTCAGCACTTGAAACTTTTTTTAAAATACCAACTGAAGAATATATGAAATAGGGGCTGAGCCCCGGTGGCGTAGTGGTTGTGCGCGGGACTGCGGCCCACTGGGACGGAGGTTCAATTCCAGCAGTGGGGCTGAGCCTCCTACTCCCACCACCGGAGAGCAGTGATGCCAAAAAAAAAAAAAAAAAGAAGAAGAATATATGAAATAAATGGAAAATGCTCATTATAGTCACAATTTTCAAGCAGTCAGAAGTGTTTTTAGTATGAAGAAATAGACTTCTAAACTATCTTAAGTTCTGTGATCTCAGCAAAAAAAAAAAAATAACAGTCCCAGCTCTTCCTGTAACGACCTGAGGTGACCTGCCAAAATGGTTTGCTACTCACTTGAGCCAGAAAACCCTAAAAATCAAGAGGGTCAAGTCTCCAAGTCCACTTTGAGAACAACCAGAAACTGCACAGGTCATCAAAGGTATGCATATCCAGAAAGTCACCAAATATCTGAAAGACATCACTTTGCAGAAGCAGGGTGTGCCCTTCCAATGTTACAATGGTGGCGTTGGTAGGTGTGCCCAGGCCAAACAGTGGGGTTTGGACCCAGGGTCGGTGGCCCCAAAAGAGTGAATTTTTGTTTCACATGCTTAAAAATGCTAAAAGTATTGTTGAACTTAATGGTTTAGATGTGGATTCTCAATGTTCTCATTGAGCACATCCAGGTGAACAGAGCCCCCAAGATGTACTGCCAAACTTACAGAACTCACGGTCAGATCAATCCATACATGAGCTCCCCCTGCTACATTGAGATGATCCTGAGTGAAAAGGAACAAATTATTTCAGAAGAGGAGGTTGCACAGAAGAAAAAGATTTCCCAGAAGAAACTGAAAAAGCAAAAACTCATGGCTTGGGAATAAATTAAGCTTAAAATAATAGAAGTTAGTGCCCCTGTGGCCTAAGTGGTTGGGTGCGAGACTACCGCCTGCGGGCTTGGCGGTTCAGGTCCAGCGGCGGCTCTCAGGAGCAGCGCTGGGTGGTGCCCATGACCACCTGAGGCAGTGATGCACCCCTCCCCCCCAAAAATAAATAAAAGTTCAAAAACAATAACATTCCTAGAAGCATTTGAAGTATGGACCAACCACCTCTAGCTCACCCACCCAGAGTGCATTGAGAGCCCATACCAGACTTGTCCAGCCTGCCTAGCTCCTCCCTTGTTTAGGAAGGTGAATCCACAACAAGTCTTCATGAGTGATGTCATCACTAATGTAACCTAGACACTTAGTCTAGAGCAAGTTCCTGGACTCCTCTAAGTATAGTGTTTGACTCAAGAAGTGACCTTCAGCCCTCACACAGGCCCTGCTGGAAACAAGCAGGGAGATCCTGGAACTGCCAAAGACAGAGAGAGATCAGGGTTCGGCCAACACTGCAGTATGCCAACTTTTGTCCTCTAATGTGTAAATGCCTTCCTACTCCAAGTATTCAAAAATACATCCAAGCTAAAATGCTCAAACTAAAGAACAAACACAGGATAATCTCAACAAAAACACCAGGAGTCTGATAAGAAATCTTAAGGTCTTCTCTGTCCTAAAACTGTGTGACTTCTTATTGTGTTAACACTAAAATACTCATCAAAAATTGTCATCAAACACTCATGACCTTGACCAGGTCGAAGGTCCAGGTGATAGAAGCTGCATCCCTGAGTCCCAGGCTTCCATCCCTCTCCAATGGTGGTGAAACTGCTTTTCCTCCATCTGTAGCACTATAGTTACAAAACCATTTTAATCAAAATGCTCATTGCTTCTTTTTTTTGGGGGGGTGGGGGGGGGTGGGGAGGGCATCACTGCTCTCTGGTGGTGAGAGTAGGAGGCCCAGCCCCACTGCTGGAATTGAACCTCCGTCCCAGTGGGCCGCAGTCGCTCATTGCTTCTTAAAAAGTTCTACTTCATATACTCTCAAAATTTTAAGTTCAATTAGTTTTTAATCTGTTTGGCCAAACTGAAAGCACAAATCCCTAAGGAAGTATCCTTAGGCATGAACGACACTCTTGAGTTTTTCGGACAGTGAGGGTTCCCCTCCTAGCAGGCACATGAACTGACTGAGGCACTGTGTCCTTATCAGCTCCAAGAGCAGATCGGAGCATTCAGGAAAAGACAGGTACAAGAGGGCTGGTCTGCACAGCTCTTGGCAGGGACCCAGGAACCACTCTTGCTATGATAATTCTATATTAGCCTCTGGGTTACATTTTGATATTGGTGGTAGTGGCAAAATTAAGTACATTTCATGTGTTTTTTTTCCTATTTCTCCAAACCTCAGAAATTTGTTCCTGGGAAGCTGGGGAGATATGAAGCTTCCTTTTCTTTGACTTTCATATTTCCAAAAAGGGTCACCAGATCCTTCAAAAGATCACTGGGAAACCATCTTCCTTCTTCCTTGAGAAGACCTTCTTTGGTGCTATAACCAAAAATCCTCTGACCTGAACAACCACTGTGTAAAGTAATATGATGCTACCTCAAACAACTGGGAAAAGAAGTCCCACCTGATTGGGCAATCCCTCGACTGGGCATATACCCTAAAGCAAGAGCCTAAGAACCAACAGACATATGTTCATAACAGCACTGATCACAACAGTAAGAAGTTGGCAAAAGTCCCAATGTCTATCAGTAAGATACATACAAAATGTGGTACACACAATGCAATATTATACCTCGCTAAATATAAAAAAAAAAGATTACATCATGAAACATCCCATGACATGGATGAATTCAGAGAATCATTATACTGAGTGAAGTCCATCACAAAGAATAAATACTATCTAAGATCACTGTCATGAGAGAAAAAAACCAAGACTCAGACTTGCATGCCAAAGGGAACTTTAGAGATATTACAAGAGTGGGATAGGAATGGAAGATGAACTAATAGACTAAAGGTCAACAGATGCTGAGTTGGGTAAAAGGGAGGATGAAGGACCACAAGTGGGAGAAATCAAAGGGTGAGGGGATAACATGGCGGGGGCAGGGACAGGATGCGTCTGAGCTGTGAATGCCCACTTGGTGGTCTGAACTGTAAATGCCCATCTCAATTCACAAAAATAAATGTAAAAATTTTAAACACGGAAAAACCAAAAAGTTTGCCTTTTATTGCCTTAAAATCTTCTAAGTTTTAGAGAACTCAGCACCAAAAGAATAGAATGATAGGAACGTTCCTGTACATCGCGCAGAATCTTGCCCACACAAACAGCGTCACTTGGAACTCTGATGGCGGAGTCAGGTCACACTGATAGGCTCTGGGAGCCACGTGTCATGTGTCAACACATGTCCAACCAACAGCAAATCATTACTCGATGGCCACAAGCATGTTACAAAAAAATTGGATACTCTCAGAAAAACCATCTTCAGAACAATTCTACTGTCTGGTGCTTCCCAGGCTTTGAGACTCTGACCAACACAAATCAGCAGCCCACATCACCACCCGAACCCCCAAGAGTACAGGCCTCTACACCTGGGCCATATATATCACAGCAACAGATGGACCAGCATGCCACTGCTGAGGTGTGAGGTAACATTTTATTTACATGCCACCACAAACTTAGTGTCTCTCTTTGAAAATCGTAAGCTCTTGTGTTGAAAATCACACAAGTTCAGAAAATGCTAAAGAAAACCCGATCCAATCAGGTAACATTGAATCTTTATGACTTCATAGAGCCTTTGTCTTTAGATAAAATGTTTTAGATTCATGCTTCACCCATGATTATGAAAGGGACACTTGTTATTGTCAGTGGCTGGAGAGAAAATGGGGGTATGATGGACAAAAAAGTGTCTGTGCCACCTTCCAGTGCCCTCCTCTAAGTACCAGGCTCCATCAGCCCTGGATGAAGAGTGAGTGAGTGAGCGAGTGAGTGAGTGAGCGAGCTTTGAGGAGGGAGGAGAGACACATCCCCAGGCCTTGTCCTTCCCACCATACCAGCACCCAACCCAAGCCCAACCATCCCCTGCTGTAAGCCCGCAGCACACGTGTTCACCAACCTCCCTGGTCCCGCGCAAAGAGCTCACAGAAGTCAGGATGTGCACAGGCTGTATCCTTCGCTGTTTCCACTCCTGGTTTAAGATCTCCGTTCTTTCCACAATTTTCTGACGGTTGGAACTAAACATACTCTTTGAAAAGAACAAAGGAAGGGAAAAGAGAGATCACTCATCATAGAAAATGGCTAGTAGCCATCTAGTGATGTTTGAGGAAACAGTGAGAGTAACTCCTCAGACACATTTGATGCTCACTCTCTCCCTCATCTCTGGTTTCCACACAAATGCAGACAGCTCTCAGGTTAGGGTTCTAGGCTTTTTTTTTTTTTTTTGGGGGGGGGGACGGGACTTCATTGCCCTCTGGTGGTCGTGGGAGCTACCCAGCGCTGCTCCTGAGAGCAGCCAATGGATTTGAACTGCCAAGCCCACGGGCCGCAGTCCCGCACTCAACCACTTACGCCACCAGGGCTCAGCCCTTCTAGAATCTTATATACCTGTCTGACTGACTGACTTACCCTTGCCTAAAGACAGGGCCCGACCAGCCAAAATCACAGGCAGCCTGGCCACACCCCTAGTTAATACAAACCCCTCCTGTGCTTTAGAGACATAAACCCTAAGACAGACAGACACCCACCCACACACACAGCTTTGTACTGGGGTTCTGGGGCGAGGTGCAACATGAATGTATCTGCAGCATGAAGCTCGGAGTTGCCCTGCTGTGCAGGGACAGTGGTGAGCCCTACCTTGACTTCGTCCGCCCGCCGGAACCGCTTGAGCTGCCGCAACCGCATGTACTCTGACTTAACTCGCTTCCGCCAGCACACCGGCCCCTTGTCGGACTTCTTCCCAGTCTGGCCCATGATTGCTATAGAGGCAAAGGTCTCAGGTCAAACCCTGGGCAAGGCAGGCCAACACCTTTAAGCCCCCAAAAGCTAGGGGTCTAAAGGAGAAAGGGCTGCACACACTGAAGCAGAACTGACATATGGGTCCACAGGACCAATGGGAATTAATAATGACAGGAACAGTCACTGCAGTGGGGGCACCCATTATGAGGCAGCCCTGAGGTAAGCCCAAGCGTACTCCGCACCCTCCAAGTCCACCTAGGTCCCAAACAAGTCCTCTTCCTCCGAAACATGGTGTCTTCAGACAAGGAGCCATTACCTAGCTGACAGCAAAGCTTTGTCAGGCCAGGGCCCCTGTGGTGTATCTGGTTTGGCTGTGTCCCTGGAGCACAGGCGGTCTCCAGACCAGAGACTGTGAGTAAGAGGTGGAGGAGTGAATGAATGGGTTACTTAGGAGAGGACCCAGGCAGGACTTGGTGATTGAAAATGGTGTGTGAGAAGTGACTTTGTGGGTGTCAGAAACAAGAAGGGCTAGCTCTGCCAAAGAACAAGCTGCTTTAGTGAGGGAGTAAAGACCCCTAGGGCAGCAGTCACTGGCTATAATTCCCCACAAACATATGCTTTAGTGAGGGAGGAAGGGCCTCTAGGGCAGCAGTCACTGGCTATAATTCCCCACAACCATAGAGTTGGGAAAGAAGTCAGTTTACTCAGTTCTGAGGGAAAGGGAGGCAAAAAAGGCATTTGTTAAAGCAGGTGGCAAATGACTATGACCAGTTGGCAGTGCCCCAAAGCCCTTACAAAGTTTGTACTCTAACAAAGAAACAAAATATGAAAGATACCAAACAAACAAACAAACATGGAATTGTGCTAGGTCAAGTGGAGTTTTCATAATTAAATGAGCATATCAAGCAATTTACTCTTAGTGCACCCAGTGGCATCACCTGGGAAGGGTCTCTCTGGTCCCAGTGAATTTTTTCGTGAAATTTTTTCATTTGAATCTCATTTTTTTTGAGGGTCTGTTTAAGAGAGAAACATACTGTATCCTGCTCAGGAAAAATACCAAAGAAACTGTTGCGATGTTGAAAAGGTTTACAAAGACAATACTACGGGAAAAACTCAAGTGTACCGTAGTTTCCTCATTTCAAAAAAAGGTGAAATGGCAATTGATGACAAACCTCCCTTTGGACAACCAACAACTTCTTGAATGGACAAAAATGCCAATTCATAGTGCACTTGTAGCTCATTCCACTAGGTCACACTATTAATCATGCTTTCTGTTTAGAGGTTCTGGAAAGATTGAGTAACAGTGTGCCACAAAAAAAGGCCTGATTTTGTAGTAGATGGGCAACTGACTTTGCCACAACAATGTACTTGCTCACGCAGCCATCTCAGTACGCCAGTTTGGGGGGAAAAAACAAAACAGCATGCCAATCTTGCCCCATGCACCTTACTCACCTGACCTCATTCTGTGCAACTTTTTGTTTCCGAAAATGCAGAGGGACATGAAAGGACAGCCATTTGATTAAGTAGGTGAGGTGAAGAAAAAATGAGGGAAGTGCTGTCAGCCACTCAAAGACAGGAGTTTGAAAAAAATGCTTCTTAGAATGGAATTGCAGATTTGACAAATGTCCTAAGTGTAATGGTAAGGTTGCTTTGTAAAAAAAAATGCATAGCTTTGAAAAAAAATTCCATTTTTATGTTTAGGAGCGTGCCTGTGACATCAGTGAGGAATCATGGGGGAGAAGGGCTGCAGGTGAATGACAAAGGAACCCCAAAGGGCCGGCCTCTTAGATTCAAGCATGGCAAGACTTGGTCTGATGTACTTTGGACATGTTATCAAGAGAAACCAATCTCTGGAAAAAGACACATACTTGGTAGAGGTGCAGCAAAAAAGAAGGCAGCCCTGCACTAGATGAATGAATTGACACAGTGGTTACAACAGGCTCAAACTTAACTGTGAGGATGACATCAGACCTGGCAGTGTTTTCATTGTGGAGTCCTCACACAGATCAAACCTCTGCTGAATTCTTTCTGATCATTAACCAAGCATAGCATTATTCGTTGGGTTTTTAAATGCAGGTCAGCAGTTTGTCTCCATCAGAGAAACAGATGAAGTTTCCTGTTCACTCCCAAATAGGTTTACAGCCTCAGACAACCGCAGAGGCAGTTCCACTGTCTTATTGGGCCATACAAAGTCAATGATATTATACTCTTAAAACATATGCGCTTTACTGTTATGTAAAGTATCTTTCAGTAGTTTTTTAACTAAAAAATGAATAATTTTTTGCTGGAATAATTTGCCAACACCTATTAAAACTTGATCACCGGGCTGAGCCCCGGTGGCGTAGTGGTTGTGCGCGGGACTGCGGCCCATAGGGACGGAGGTTCAATTCCAGCAGTGGGGCTGGGCCTCCTACACCCACCGGCGGAGAGCAGTGATGCCCAACCCCCCCCCCCCAAAAAAAAACACTTGATCACCTATTAAAACAAAGGTAGTGCAGAATAGGTCAGGTCGATATTGCAGTGAACACTAAAACTTAACATCAAACAACATTATAAACTCAAAATGTGCGTAATCTTTAAAGACAGACATAGGACTCACTTCTTTGGGGGCACTGATTAACAACACAAGACCATTCACAAATCAGAATACCTGCAACCACTTACTGAAGAAACAAGTACACCCAGTCTGGCAGCATAGAGCAAAAAGCAGTCAATTCTTTCTGGAAAAGGTCAAAATATCCACACAGTCATGGAGTCAATTCCAACCCAGAGCGGTCTGCTAGGACTAAATAGAATTGCTTCTTTGGGTTTCTGAGACTGTAAATCCTACAAGAGCAGACTACATCTTTCTCCTAGATTGGCTGGTAGGTTCGAACCTCAGATCTAGAGGCTAGCAGACTCCTATGCTTAACCCACTGCACTTAACCCAGAAGTCCTTGTAAGGGGCCCAATGATAAAATGTTTTTCATTTGGCAGGCCACAAAGCTTATTACATTTTTCTTTGGAGTTTGGTTATTTTGGGGGTGTTGCTTTTTTTTAAACAATTCCTTTTAAAAGTTACAATTTTCCTTAGCTGGTGGGCCTTACAAAAATAAGTCAAGGGTGAATTTGGCCTGTAAGCTATAGTTAGTTCACTTAGAGATCAGGGCTTTTGAAACAAAGTGCCCAAACTAAAATCCTTTCTCCAATTAGTTACCTAATCTCTCCATCCTTTGTTACAATTTTTATGTATATTAATACATCGAATTAACAAATACACAGCATTTAAAACAGCTGAGCACTTAAGAGTCTTATGAAACTATGAATTACTTTTTATATGAAGGAGCTTTTGAAAAAATATTAAATTTAAAAAGATAAGAACTTTTTTTTTTGAGTTAAGAACTTTTTAACTCAATCCCACTCACTTCTTACATATGAGTTCATAGAGGCAAGTTTAGCAAGAAAATACATCTAACTATAGGCAATGAGACTGCAAAAGTAAAAATTCGGTTTGTAAATAATTTAATTGTTTAGCTTTTATGTGAACACATTATTCTACTTAATCAGTGAAGACATTTTTAAGTTATTAGAAATAAATCAAACACACCCGTAGCATCATATCCTTTGAAGCCGAATATACAGCAATGACTTTGAGTTAAATGTGAAGCACATATTTCAATTTGAAAAGCGCTTAGCTCCATAAATGAGGACATAAAATCTATATAACAGCAAAATAACAACAAAAAATCATTTTTATATTATTCTAAGAGCTTCACAAACCTTAATTTATCCACTCCTCACCATAACCTTAGGGGATAATAACTGTCATCATCACCAACTCACAGTTCAGGGATCTCAGACAGCTTTGGAATGCAGCTGTAGAGCACATTGGTCTGGCTGTGAAAGCAATCCTGGAAGACATCTTACTCAGTCTAGGCTATCAGACTGAAACTCCCCCCAAACTAGAATCCTGTTTTTCAAACAATATTTTTTTGCCCGATTCAGAGAAATTCACTGTAAGAGCTTAAGGATCCCAAATCACCCAGGTGACCAGTGGACAACTCGAGTCAGATCAGTGTTCGGAAGGGGTCGATTCTAGTTCGACTCCTGTTAAGATTCCGCCTTCCCACCCAGGTTACATTATTAAAATACAGATTCTGATTCAGTATCTCTGGGAGGAGGTCAAGCCAAAACAAACAAAAATCAAGTTTGGATCCTGACTGCAAATTACTAGCCGGATAAATCTGGATGAGTTCGGCTCTCTAGATTGCAGCTTATCTGTAAATGTTTAGAGTGGGTTTTGTATGAATTTAAAATAAAGTATCTAAAAATAGTAAAAATAAATAGTAAAAAGATAGTAAAAAATAGTAAAAATTTTTTTAAAAGAGCTACTTTAATACACTTTTCCACTTAATTTTTGTACCATGTGCTATGTGATGCAGTAGAAAGGTATGGAACACTAAAAAAAGCTTACACTTTTTAGCTTTATCTTTTGACACATTGTTGGATTTGCTAGTCTAGACAAACATCTACGGATTGCCTCTTGGTCTATGTACATGTTCCACATGAACACAATGCAGTATTCTGGAATTTCCATTCTTCTAAGTGCTTTACATAGTTTGTTATAACCACAATCACTTGGTTTTACAGTCAACAAAACCCATGTAAACTTTTGATATTTTCAACAAAGACTCATCAGATATCTGCAATGATATCCTTCATCCACTATCCTCTTCTGAAGCTTATTTGAATTTCTGACAGCTGCTTGCCACCCAGTCCTCAACAAAAATTTATTTGCGTGTGATATTAGTGATATTGGTCTGTAACTTGCACATTTTGCTAGATAACCTTTCTTTGAATGGTTACAAAAACAGATCTCAGTTGGCAAGGTAGTTGCATGGAAGAACCAGAACCGAACCATTCCTGTGACCACGCCGTACGCATTAAGAGAGGACTATGGTTTTCTTGGCTGTAATCTTAAGGAGACCTGTTTTCTGTATCACAATAGATGGATTTGACCATCAACCTTGGAATTAGTGGCAAAGAGCAGTTTGTGTCACCCAGGGAACCTGAAATACTAAGCACTAGTAACAGTAGTTCTGTCAACTCATAGGTACCCTGACAAAACAGAGAACTGTTTAAGGTTTTCAAAACCCTATCATTTGGGGAGCAGAAAGCCTCATCTTTCTCCTTAGGACTGGTTGGTGGGTTTCAGCCCCCTTCAACATAAGACTATTATTTAATATTAAATGTTACAACTAAAAGAAATCTGGGAACTTGCTCAACATGACAATGGCTTTTCTTTATAAACAGAGTCTGTTATCAATATAACTCAATTAAAATGCTAACAATTAATCTAAATGTAGAGTCTCTACGAGGTACTAACAATCTACCCATTTAGCTGCCAAGGAAAGGGCTTAGGTTGATTTAGAGCAGTTCTCAACCTGTGGGTCTCCACCCCTTTAGGAGTCGAACAACCCTTTAACAGGGGCTGCCCGATTCCTTATAGTAGTAAAATTAAAGTTATGAAGTAACAATGAAAATAATTTTATGGTTGGGGGATCAATGCAAGATGGGGAACTGTATTAAAGGGTTGAGGCATTAGAAAGGTTGAGGATCACTGCTCTAGAAGATCAACTTTTTAAAAATTTAGCCACCAGAAACTTTGTGGACAGCTCTTCTATGACATACACGGATGACTAGTTTTTTCATATAAATGTGGACAGACAATATTTAACTATTTTCCATAATACTTTGAACAGTATCTTGGATGTCTGTCCGTTAGTCAATAATCAAAATATATATTATAGAGAATTTTAACCTCAAATTTGCAAGTTACAAAAGTGTCTGTCCTTATCTAAATCTTGCCCAATACACTTTCTCACAAAAATTAGAATTTAAGTTTCATTTCCAGAATACTCCTGAACACTTTCAAAAAGAGGAAAAGTTAATATATTCACCACAGAATAGAAATGGACTTTTAACTTTAGGGACTATGAAGAGGAAATTAAAACAGATCTTAAATGTTTTCATTTTCTTACAAATAAATTCAACAAGCTAGTTAAAATTACACACTTGTTCTGCATTTTACTCTGAAATGTTAAATAGCTGGTAATGCTCATGAATAAAGAGGAACGGAAAATAAAACGCCAAAATGTCTAAGTGTCGACTATACATAACCATACCCGGCATTCACGTTGAGTCAGGTTTTTTCCTGTTCTTATTTTGTTGTTTGTAAAGCCAAGAACTGAAACTGATCTTTGAAACCCAAAATGTAAAACTTTGTGTCCAGATGAGGTTAAGGAAGCTTGGTTTTAGCTGTGGGCGACACACATCTGACTTCTTGGACACCAACATTTCTGCAGCCAGCCGTTAGTTACTCAAGAGAGCCATTGTTCAGGGCCAACCAGACCAGCCAGAAGAAGTCGCCACCCGTACCACGCGCACCCACGTTAGTCACGGGCGTCTGACCTTGCTCAACCATGTCGACCATCGTTCTCACCGCAGCCCTAGGGCTTTGGGGACAGGAATAATGGGTTCCTAACTGACAGCCGATTTCGCCCGCACCTGTCGCCATTCTCGGACGTGCCCACAAGTTGGCCGAAGCGGTTCGGGGTTTCCTCAGAGATTCGCACTCTTTGGAGAGGGTTCCCCCGGCTTCCGCGACAGCTTCTCGGTGCCCCCCTCCCTCTCGGGGTCAACTCCCGGCTCGGATTTGAGCGGGGGGCGGGGGCGCACAAAGAAGCGGGAACTCCGCGGACAAAACCCAGTGGGCGCGCGGCTCCGCCCCCCAAACTTCACAGCCGGCTGGGCGGCGGCCGAGCCCCCGCGCTGAGGGGGCCCGCTGCCCCGCGCACCCCAGAGACCCCTGGACCCCAAGCCTTTGTCTGCGCCGCGCGGCCGCCCCCCGCCAGCCCATCCCAACGCCGCCCGCCCTACACAAAAGGATAGGTGTCCTGCCCTGGCGCCGGGCGCCGCGCGCCGGTCCGGCCGCAGGGCAGCCCGGGGAGGGGACCCGCACGCTTGCCGCCCCGTCGGGTACGGTCTCGGTCCCGGAGCGCCGCCCTCAGGGTCGCGGGTGCACGATCGCGCGCGGGACCCCTCCGCGCGCGCACAAAGCAGCGCCCGCGAGCCCGTCGAAAGACTCCAGACACAGCCGACCCGCGTGTTTCTCGGCCCGGGCCCGGCCCCGACGCGAGCCCTCCCGCGCTACCGAGTTACCTCAGTAGCGCCGCCGTCCCGCGCCGGCTCCCGCCGCCTCTGCGTCCCCCGCCGGAGTCGGGCGCTCCCGGTCCGAGCGCCAAACACACAGCCCAATCGCCGGCGCTCTTATTCGCGCCCGCCGTTAGGAAGCAACGATGCGATTGGCTGATGGCGGGCCTCTGCCACCCAATCACGGTGCGGCCGCGCGCGGAGGCGCCGAGAGAGACTCTCGGGCCCGCATGTGGGGAGGACTGCGCGCAGAGCGCATGCGTGGCCCGAGGACTGGGCAGAGGAAGAGCTTTAGCTGCTGCTGCTCCCTCTTTGTTCTCTCCGTGGACGCGCGGCGCCTCAGGACGGCGGCGGGCTAACAGATCTCGTGGACGACTAGCTGCAGGGCGAGACGGGTCTGCGCACGCCTCTTGGCGGGAATTTCGGGCGGGAGAGGGACTGCGGCCTATTTGAACCAGCTTGTGTCCGGACCCTAGCGGCCCCGCGAGCTGGACGCCGCGGCGGTCACTCCACGTTTCGCGGGAAACGCCATGGTCCCCCCGGTGCCGGAGCCCCGAGCTCCTGTCAGCGCCACAGGTCGGCTGCTGTGGGGCGACGCCGCCGCCCCCAGCGGTTAGGCACGGGCTGAGGTAAGCCCGGAGCACGTGGAACGCGCCCCGGAGCGGGGCTCGCGCCCACCCCGGCACTTCTGGTGAGGTGCACCTGGGGGGGCGGGCTCCGTTCACACCCGCCCCCGTACAAGGAGCCGTTTAATAGCAACTAGAGAAAGCTGGGGATTTTGCGTCTCAGTGACTACAGGTTGCCCGTTCGTTGAGTTTTTTTCGGCGTCACCTTTGAGTGTTGGGAAATGTGTGCCGAAATAAAAGCTGGCTTCGGAATCGATGACGAGGGCGCGCAAAGGCCATCCCATTTCAATGTATAGCGTTATTTGTCTTGTAATGGTCACCAACACGTACATTTGTCCACGTCCTTCTTGGAGTGAGAGAAAGTCGGCGATTTCCCAGTTTCACCCACACGGCCACACACAGCTCAGGCGGTTTCCGACTGCTCGCGATCGACCTTGGGCAGAGGTGCGGGGAGCTCCGCACGCCACCCGCCACCCCAGCCTGGCCCCTGATGTGACAGCTCAGGCTGCGGCCCTTTCCAAGACCAGCTCCCTATGGAGCAGACAGACCTGCCCAGAGGAATGCTGACAAGCTGCCACTTGAAGGTCCGAAAAAAAGAAGAAGCAGTAGACACTACCAACAAAAAATGTCCCACCTGAATTTTTAGCCAATCTTCCTTTCGCCAACAATCTAGTTCTGTTGAGATATTTCACGGGGTTGGGATTTGACAAAATACAATCATGTGCACCCCATTATTGTACAAAATAATAACCCTAAAAATCCCTTGTGTTCCACCGATTTATTTTTCTCTCCTCAAGACTCTTGGTAACTACTAATCTTTCTGCACCTTAGAATTATACCTTTTCCACACTGCCCTAGACTTGAGATTATATAATACATGGTTTTTCCACATGTCTTACTTACCAGTATGCATCTTTTTTTCCTTTTAATTTTATTGGGGGCTCATGCATACATACATAGTTACATATACTGTGCCAAGCACCTTCACATGCCTGCTTTTGTTAACATTCTCCAAATAGCCACTTTTCTACTCAGGCCCCTGATAATCAGCCTCCCATCCTTACCCCTTCGTCAGCCCTTGTCGTCCACCCTCCAGTCCTCTTTATAATTAGTGTTTTGTCATATCTTACACTGCCCAACATCTCCCCTCGCCCACGCCTCTCGATGTCCATCCTCCAGATAGGAGGCCATCCATAGATCCCCACAGTTGGCTCCCTCTCTCCACCCCACATTCCCTCCACCCATCCGGTAACTCCACTCTCACCGCTGGCCCTGAGGGGCTCATCCACCCCGGGTTCCCTGTATTCCCAGATCCCATCTCCACCAGGGTACCTCCCCCAGTCTAGCTCTATTTGTAAGGTAGACTTGGAACCATGAGAGTTGGGGGAGGAAGCCTTCAGAAACTAGAGGAAAGTTGTATGCTTCATCACTACCTCACTGCACCTTGACTGGCCCATCTCCTCCCTGTGACTTGCCTGTAAGGGGGTGTCCAATTGCCCACAAGTGGGTCTTGGGTCCCCACCCTGATCTCTCCCTCATTCTTGCTGATGTGATTCTTGGTCTTTGATGTTTAATGTCTGCTCCCTTCGACACCAGTTTGCATCTTAAGTTGCTCCAGCATTACTGTAGCATACTTCATTCCTTTTTGTCACTGTATAGTACTCTGTTGTTTGAATGGACCACAATTTTTTCGTTCACCTGTTGAAGGCCAATGGTTGCTTCAAAGTTCTAGCAATCACAAATAAAACTGTTAAACATTTGCCTGGACATTTTTCTGTGGACATAAATTTTCAATTCACTCAGGTAACCAAGAAACGCAATTTCATGGTTATGTTAGGTTTCTGGGATGGTTTTCCCATGTTCTTGCTTCTCAGTGCTAAAAGAACACGCTGCAGAAGCACTTGTATACCCAAGTAACTTTTGTGAGGGAAGAGGAAGTTTTGGGTAATGCCATCTCAGATAGTACACACTATCTGTGGAAAGTGTTCACGGCTACACATGGCCACTTTGAGGGGGAACAGGGAGAATATGAAAAATCATATAGAAAATAGAAAAGAGAAAGAAAGGATGAGAACAAGAGAGCTTCTGCCCTCTGTTCCTGCTTTCTATCTCTTACACACACACACACACACACACACACAGCCCTTGGGAGTTGGGGAGAGCTGGCAGGCACAGGAATGATGATTGAGGATATTGGCCATTCTCAGTGGCTGAGTTTAGGTGTACGGATGGATGACGTATGGCTTCTAGTGTGCATAATCAAGTGGCTTTAATCAGCATGCCCAGGAGTCTTTAGTCTGAACATGCCCAGCTTTGTATCTTCCTCACAAGTTTCTAATGTGTGAATAAATTCTTTCAAACCCCCTTATTGTGGCACTCCAACTAATTTTCATTCAGCAGAGGCATTTGGTGAAGACAATCTCTTTACCCCTAATCTGCCAGCATGTCATTCATATGGTATTGCTACGTTTAGCCTTGTAAGAAACCACTGGACTCTTTCAAAGTGATTGTTTTTCTTGTTTTTATTTATCTTAGGCATCACTGCCCTCTGATGGTGGGAGTAGGAGGCCCAGTCTTTGCTCCTGTGAGCTGGAATTGAACCTCCATCCCAGTAGGCCGCAGTCCTGCGCACAACCACTATGCCACCGGGGCTCAGCCCGTGATTGTTTATTTTTCATTCCCACCAGCAATGTATGAGAATTCATGTTTATTCCATATCCTCTTTAATATTTAATTTTCTCCATGTTAGATTTTAACCATTCTGGTGGGTCAGTAATGAGCAAGGAAGACTGAAGAAGAATTGAGGCATTTGAATTATGGTGTTGGGAAAGAATATTGAAAATATCATGAAGTAGGGCTGAGCCCTGGTGGCGTAAGTGTGAGTGTGGGACTGCAGCCCACAGGCTTGGCGGTTCAAATCCAGCAGCAGCTCTCAGGAGCAGCGCTGGGTAGCTCCCACGACCACCAGAAGGCAGTGATGCCCACCAAAACAAAACAAAATATCATGAACTGCCAGAAGAATAAACAATTATCTTGGAGGTAATACAGCCAGGGTGTTCCTTAGACGCAAGGATGGTAAGACTTCATCTCACATATTTTGGACATGTTATCACAAGAAACCAATCCTTGAAAGAGGGCAACATGTTTGGAAAAACAAAAGGTCAGTAAAAAAAAAAAAAAAGGCAGAAACTCAACGAGATGGATTGACACAAGTCCTAACAATGGCCCAAACATCCCTGACTCAAGACAACACAAGAACCCACTGAAAGATGAGATTTCAGTGTTTTAATTCACAATTTCCTAATAATAGTAGCATAAAACACCATATTTTCCTATGCAAGATTTCTCTCTTCTTTGGCAAAATCATAGTTCAGACTTCTTCCCCACGTGTTTGTCCCTCCTTTTTTCAGGCTTAATTGCGCTCTATTTTGGATACTTCCAGTTATCATCAAGTTAGTCCCAACTTATGACAACAAAATGGCCTTGCACTAAGGCATCCCCACAATTGCTAAGGTTGAGCCCATTGTTGGAGCTACTATGTCAATCTATCAGTAAAGGTCATTCTCTTCTTCCTCAATCAAGCATGATAACCCTAGATCTTGACCCCTCCTGATAACATTCATAAGTCATTTCATTTTCCCTTCTAGGGAGCATTCTAGCTGTACTTCTTCCAAAACAGATGTATTTGCTCTCTGACAGTCAGTCTGTGGTAATTAGTGTTCACAAACAAGTGATTCAAATGAATCAGTTATTTGATCTTCCTTAATCCATTATCTAATTTTTGTTACAGTATTGCTCAAAATTACATCTTTTTAACACCTAAAGAGGTCTTGCAGCAGTTTTGCCCAAGGCAATATTTTTCCCTTATAAAAACCTTGCAAGGTTTTTTGCAAGTAAAAACCTTGAAAACTTCCATCTTTTCTCCATTTATCATTATATTACTGGTCTAATTGTCATCTGCATACCATCTCAGATTATTTGCTACACATACAAAATTGAATACATTTGGGGCAAAGATACAACCCCTGTGCAACCTTTTCTGATATTAAACAGTATGCCTTTGTTGTGTTCAAATAACTGCCTATTGGTCTAAATGCAAGAGTCAGAAAGTATTATTACTGGAGTTTCGTACCTGCATGAGTTTATTCCAAACAAACTACTTTGGAAAATACAGCTCTCAATGGATGGCAGCAGACCAAATCTCCCATTAATACACTTGTCTTGGTCTCTTTTTTGGTTTGTTTGTTTTTGAGCATCACTGCCCTCTGGTGGTGGGAGTAGGAGGCCCAGCCGTTGCTTCTGTGGAGCTAGAATTGAACCTCCATCCCAGTGAGCCGCAGTCCCACGCACAACCACTAGGCCACTGGGGCTCAGCCCTGTCTTAGTCTCTTTAATGTAAAAATGCCTTATGTCCTTACAGGGAACAGGGCACCCTTTTACATTATCTCAGAATAGGCAGGAATGTAGGAACATATGACTACAAGGCGAATTTGCCAGCCACTGCTTTAGCAAATCACACCAGGCCTACAGGGAAATGCTTTAGTTGCAGAAAGATGGGTCATCTTCAAAGATAGTGTAGTGGCCACAGGCCAATCAGCCTGGCCACAAAAAGCATCCTATGCCTGAGTATGGTCCAGGACCAAGTTCAGGTTTAAAAGTCTCCAGATTTTGCACCTGCTGTAGGAAGGGAACTCTGGGCACATCAATGTCCCTCAAGATTCAGGGCTGAGGGTTTTCCATTAGCAAATGCTTTCTGGCAGGGAAATAGAGAAAGGAGCTCGATCCAAGCCCCGCCCGACAGTGCAGAAGGCAAAACCTGGCCAAGCAAAGAAAAATTTGCAGCTGTCACCGGCCAGACAGCAGGAGACCAGACCTAACCCAACTCTCAAAAACCCAGTCTCTGTTCTCACTGCCCTAAGTTTGACTAAACAAGAAAAGGCTCAGAAGCCCTCACAGCCATTTGTTGATTCTAAAACTCAAAATTGGAAAGGAACCCAATTTGAGTTCCTAAGGATATAAAAACTGCCATCTTGACATGCTGTAATTCAAGGAATGAAGAGTTCTTCCAAGGATTAACGAGATGGAAACATCACCAGAGGTGTATAAACCTAGATGGGGAAGCTATGTCAAGAAACAGTTGGAGATTGGAGACCCAAAACCCATCTGCAGACAATTGGATATCCCCCCACAGACGGGTTAGAAGGAAGGGGTGATTCAACCTGTGTGTAATATAGCACTGAAGAATCGCACATCATTCCTCTTGTTCCTGAATGCGTCATCCCTCCCCACCAACGACCATGACCCAGTTCTACCTTACAACTCTGGCTAGAGTGGAGAACACAGATTGTTACAGATAAGAGGTTTCGACAGATGGAATTCAGGACACATAAACCCTCATGAACAGTAGTGGGAGTCAAGATAAGGGTAGGGGGATGGTCGGGAAAGGGGGAGAAAAGGAGAAGCCATCACAAGTTTGGCTAGGTAGCCCCCCTCCCCCAAGGGTCAAATAACAAATATGGGTTAAGGGAGACAACCGGACTGTGTACGGTACAAAATAGTAACAGTGTAATTGATCAATTCATCAGGGTAGGAGGGAGGGATAACAAGAGGAGCTTATGCCAAGGGCTCAAGTAGAAAATGTTTTGAAAAGGATGGCAACATGTATACAAATATGCTTGATATAATTGATGTATGCCATGTTGTAAGAGCCCCCATAAAATGATTTTTTAAATATCATCACATTTTTATATTTTCTATTTAAAAGGGGTTTCTATAAAAAAGGGGGGTTTTTCTATATTATTATAGTAATACTTTTTAACTTGCCCACAGATTCCACAAGAGCACAACAAAGTGTTCTGGAATTCTTGTTGTCAGTGTTACATGGAATTTGTTGTGAGTCACAGTTAAATGTCTACATAGTCAGAATCTAAGAGTTAAAAATATTTTCAGGGGCTAAGCCCCGGTGGCATAGTGGTTGTGTGCAGGACTGCAGCCCACTGGGACGGAGGTTCAATTCCAGCAGTGGGGCTGGGCCTCCTACTCCCACCACCAGAGGGCAGTGATGCCCCCAAACAAAAACAAAAACAAAATATATTTTTTCAGGTATTCTCTGTTTTCAGCCAAGATCTTTCTGACTTCAGCAATGATGTCATTCCATGTCCTCTTATGAATCCAGCTTGAGTTTCTTGTAGTTTCCTGTTGCAACCACTTTTGAATTACCTTCAAAAAATGTATACTTTGTTGTACAATGGTAATGCTAGTAGTTGTTATAAGATACAAGTAGTTTGCAACTCTGCAAACTCCTATGCCATAGAATACAATATACTGCTCCATGGTTTGATAATTTCCAAATTCTTTTGGACCACCACTTGTCTGTCATTTATAATGATAAACCGAAAACCAAACTGAGTCAATTATCTTACTGATCAATTATCACTGATCATTATCTAACTCATAATGATCCCATTTAACAAGGTGGAACTGCCCACTATGGGTTTCTGAGACTGTAACTTTTTTTTTTTTGGGGGGGGGGCATCACTGCTCTCTGGTGGTGGGAGTAAGAGGCCCAGCCCCATTGCTGGAATTGAACCTCCATCCCAGTGGGCCACAGTCCCATGCACAACCACTACGCCACCGGGGCTCAGCCCTATAACTTTTTTTTTTAGGCATCACTGCCCTCTGGTGGTGGGAGTAGGAGGTCCAGCCTTTGCTCCTGTGAGCTGGAATTGAACCTCCATCCCAGTGGGCCGCAGTCCTGCGCACAACCACTATGCCACCAAGGCTCTGAGACTATAACTTTTTTTTTGTTTTTTTTTTCGGTTTTGGGGGCATCACTGCCCACTGTTGGTGGGAGTAGGAGGCCCAGCCCCACTGCTGGAATTGAACCTCCGTCCCAGTGGGCCGCAGTCCCGCGCACAACCACTACACCACCAGGGCTCAGCCCGAGACTATAACTTTTTAAGGGAATGGAAAACCTCAGCTTTCTCCTTTAGACGAGTGGTTGGTTGTTTCAAACTGCTGACCCCATGGCTGGCAACACAACACTGGACCCGGTAGACCAGCTATCCTTTTCATCAAGTAAGTGCATTGCAAATCTTCTCCCAATAGGACTTGTCTTTTCATTGTCTTATACCATTACTTTTTCAACCAGCACTTTGAGCCTAAACAAGTCTTAACTACTTATCCCTAAGTTGCTCATTAAATTACTTGATTTCATCTGTCCTTTAAGTGAAATTACAACAGAAGATACTATTGACAAGTTGAAGGCAATAACTATATAAATACAACAGTGTAAATTGTCACAGAATTGTTAAAATTGCCACTATTAAGATCTGAAAAAAAAAATGAAGCAAGCTCACTGCCATTGAATTTATTTCAATTTATTGCAACCATATAGGATATAATAGAACTACTCCTGTGGTTTCTGAAGCTGTAAATCTTTTATGGAAGCAGACATCCTCTTTCTGCTGTGGAGGAACTATTGAATTTAAACCGCTGACTGATTAGTCCAAAAACTAACCCATTACAACATCCAGGGCTCTTCCCCAACATGTCCCCCACCAAAAAAAAAGGATCATGGGAAGAGAGATTTTAGCTAGATCCTGAAGAAAACGTGATAAAAATTGGACAGTGAGTGAAAGCATTCGAGATGGGAATGAGCGACAACTTAGTGATTATGTGAAATATAACTGAGCTGCAGACCCCATTGTGAAAGTGAGACACCAGAGAGCTTAATGTGTCGGTGAAGATAACGTTTGTAATTACGAAATTGTAAGTGCTGTAAAGTCCATTCACAACCCTGTCGTGAACCTATGCACAACAAGAGTAAACCACCAGGCTCTATACTATCCTTAAAATTATAATGTCTGAGCCCATTATTGCAACCACTGCATAAATCCAACTCATCAAAGGTCTTCCTTCCTCTTGTTCACTCTATCCACTTTACCAAGCATGATGTCCTTCTCCAGGGACTGGCCTTTCCTAATATCTTACATGTCCAAAGGATGTAAGATGAAATCTCTTCATCCTCACTTCCTGTATCTGGCTCTAATTCTTCCAGGACAGATTTGTTGTTTGGGAAAGCCTCGACGTTTTCAATATTCTCCACCTGCTCTGTCCTTCAAATGCAGGAACCCTCTGTTCTTCCTTAGTCAATGCCCGACTTTCTCATGCACTGAGGCCATTGTAAATGCCATGGCTTGGTGGATCAGGCACACTTCAGTCCTCAAAGTGACAGCCTTGCTTCTCAACATTTTAAAATCTTGTGCAGCACATTTTCCCACTGTAATAAATCATGTCATCTCTTGGATGCTGCTTTCATGAACATTGATTATGGATCCAAGCAAGATGAAATCCTTGACAACTTCAATCTTTTTTTTCTGTTTATCATGATGCTGTCTATTGGTTCAGTTGTGGTTTGTTTTCTTTACATTGAGTTGTAATCATATTGAAAGCTGCAGACTGCAAGCAAGGCTGTGTCATTTGCATATTGCAAGTTATTCATGAGCCTCCCCTCCTGGGGAAGTGTTTGTCATATGGTCCAGCTTTGGGAATCATTTGCTCAGCATATCACTGGAATAACTATGATGAGGGCAAACAACACTAATGCACCTCTCAAGTTTAAACCGTGCTGTGTCCTCTTGATCTAGTCAGTAACAATCTCTTGGTGCATGTTCAGGTTTCACATTAACATCTGCAATGATAATTCTCATCTGAATCCAGCTTGAATTTCTTTTCTTTTTTTTGTGGGGGGGGCATCACTGCCCTCAGGTGGTGGGAGTAGGAGGACCTGCCTTTGCTCCGTGGAGCTGGAATTGAACCTCCATCCCAGTGGGCCGCAGTCCCGCGCACAACCACTACGTCACCGGGGCTCAGCCCCAGCTTGAATTTCTGACAGCTCCCTTGCTAATCTAATGCTTCAACCCTTCTTAGATTATCTTCAGCAAAATTCTACTTACATGTGATACTGATATTTTGCTATAATTCTATTGGGTCACCTTTCTTTGAAACAGGCACAAATACAAATTTTTCCCAGTTAGAAGCCACCATTTGGGTTGCCATAAATTTGAAAGACAACTCCTTGGCCAACTGACTGGGAGAGATCTTAAAATAAACCTCTTTTTTGCATGCGGCCCTAACACAAGACTCAGAAAGGAGAACCCCAACATGTAGTGGGGTCAAATGCAGCCGTAGGAGACATGAGGTTCTGATACACTCCCAGGAGTAAGTGACCCTGGAAACCACTATACTGAGTGAAAGACACCAGGCTCAAAGGGACAAGTGCTGTATGGTCCACCTACGTGAGGAATCTAGAAGAAGCACATAACTAGAGACCCCACCCAAGCCCACTGCCATTGAGTCGATTATTCCCTCCTAGCCACTTATATAGGGTTTCTGAGTCCGCAAATCTTTACTGGAGCAGAAAGCTTCAAACAGATGGGGGGGAGGGGGAGAGGGAATTACTGTATAATGACACGGAGACGCTGGAGTGTTAATGGTTTGGGAAATAGTTGATGTGGGCTGGTGACCTTTTTTTTTTAAGTTGCTGAATTGTAAACTTAAAAATGGTAATAATGGCTAATTTTATCTTACGTATATGAGGGGGCTTCAAAAAGTTTGTGGGAAAATTCCTTTTTCCATTTTCTAGAAACTTTGTGGAGCCCCTAATAATCTAGTCGTGTATTTATTACAATAAGCTGTTTTAGAAGTGCAGCCTAGCCCCACCAGTCTTCTTCAGCCTCCTGGAAAGATTTCCAAGTCCACATCTGAATGCCTACCCAGGTATCTGCCCTCTTTCCCTGAAGAAGGGACCCTGTGGCAGTGGCAGGCCATTTGCCATGTCAGACAGCATGTGGTATAAATTCCGGGTAGGTGACTCAACTAGATCCTCCACACTCTTCTTCATTCTGGGTTGCTGTTTACATCATCAGCCTCAGACCCATATACCAATACACCTCTTTGTCCATTTGTTTTCTGATTGTAAGAGCAAACCTGGAAATGAACTTGCAGCCAAACAGCAGACAGCCCTATAACACGAACAATAACACTCATGAGGAACATCCTCCTGAGAATAACCAAGCGTAAGAGACTCAAAGGGCAGTTTTTGCTCACAACCAAATTCAGAAATCAGGAAGGGGGAGAAAGATGAGTGGGAAAGGGAGAGCTGGCAAGGAAGGGAGAAGAGAGCTGTTACATTGAGGGAGGGTTGTAACCAAGGAACAGAATGTGTATAACTCCGTAAATTGAAAACGAATTGACTGTAAACTTACACACAAACCACAAGTTAAAACTTAAAAAGGCAATATATGTCTAGTATAAAAATCCAAGACAGAGATGTATAACTCAAAATGTACAAATTCTGGGCTGAGCCCCGGTGGTGTAGTGGTTGTGCGCGGGACTGCAGCCCACTGGGACGGAGGTTCGATTCCAGCAGTGGGGCTGGGCCTCCTCCTCCCACCACTGGAGATCAGTGATGCCCCCCACCCCAAAAAAAATGTACAAATTCCTCATTGCCTCCAGTGCCTGAATTCCCACCATAATCACCGTTAAGTCACATTTAGTCTTCCAGAATTCTTCCTATCAAGAAAAACAGTAGAATTCTATGTGCATTCTGCTGTACAGCTCTTGTCCTCTGATGTGAAAGGGCACATGCAAAATAACAGCGTCTGGTGCTGAAGCAGGAACAATTCAAAGCAATTTATTTGAACAGCAAAGTGTGATTGAGAATGCATCCTTCCATGTTTTAGGTAAGTTGAAATCCACCATCTACTCGTTTATCTGTTTATTTCCTTGAAGTTTACCCAGAAGGGCTGTGCTCATGCAGAATTTATTAAAATGTATGTTTTCTGCCTAACATTATTGAACAAAACAGATGCTTCTGCAAACCAGCCTAACCTTCTTATTAACTGTAAATTGCATTATCTGAAATGCAATCAATACTCTGGCCCACTGGCTCCTGACGTAGAATTCTCAACCACATTCACAAACCCAGGAGCCTCCGGAGATTTACAGGCTTTGTCTCCTTTGTTCAGATCTCTCTCCACCAGAACCCTGCAGTCTGAACTGAGCATTACTGATCACCCAGGGCAGGAGAAAGGTCACTGGAAAAAGCTATCACTGATATCTGTAAGTAAAAACAACAACCAAAAAAGGCACTTCCAGGCTTGACATCTCCAACCTTACAAGACTGTTTTGAGCACGTTTTACATTCTAACCTGAGAGGAGGGCACTGTGGGTGAATAAAACAAAGATTAAAACCTGGTCTCCCCTTACAGAGGTGGTTTAGGGGCCATTTCTCCCTGGAAGAAAGAATATACTTTAAAGCCCTCAACCTCAACCACATGTGCTGGCTATCAAACCAAACCAAGTGACGACTACCTGGGTACATATTAATATCCCATGTGAATGTCAATCTCTCTCACTAAAAGAATTTTAAAGTCTCCTAAAGGGAGTAAGTATTCCATTATGAAATCAAAATGGCTTTCATTGGGGGGGAAGGGGGGGAGAAGAGGAGGAGGGACAGCAACATTTGTCTTTGGGTGTAAGAAAATTACTTTTTCACTGTAAGTGGAATTGAAAGATATAGGAATTTTTTTTGCTTGTTTTTGGGTTTGGGGGTGGGTGGCCTCACTGTCCTCTGGTGGTCGTGGGAGCTACCCAGCGCTGCTCCTGAGAGCCGCCACTGGATTTGAACCATCAAGCCCACAGGCCGCAGTCCCGCACTCAACCACTTACACCACCGGGGCTCAGCCCTAATATAGGAATTTTTTTTTTTTTTTTTGCATCACTGCTCTCCGGTGGTGGGAGTAGGAGGCCCAGCCCCACTGCTGGAATTGAACCTCTGTCCCAGTGGGCCGCAGTCCTGCACACAACCACTACGCCAC
>PVJH01009430.1:0-79162 GCA_004026705.1 Nesogale talazaci
AACTGTTATCACAAGCCATACATCACTTGAATCAGGCATGTTTGTACATAAGTTGTCTTCACTCTTTTCTAGACATTTCCTTTCTATCGAGCCCTTGGTATCTTCTCTTTTCCCCACCCCTCCCCTCACCCTCATAACACCCGATAGAGTGTACATTGTTATTATTTCCTTGTCTCACACTGACTGCTGTCTCTCTTCCACCATGCTTTCTGTTCTTCTTCCCCCTCTAGAGGGGTGGTTATGTGTCAATCATTGTGATCAGTTCCCTTCCTCTTCCCCCTTCCCCCTACCCTCCTGGTATCACTATTCCCACTCCTGTTCCTGGACTCTGTGTGTCGTGAGTTCTCGTCTCTTTCTATACCTGTGTCCATCTTCCAGTCTAGTCTGAATTGAGAAGCAGCACTGGGTCATGGTAGCAGGGAGGGGGGAGGGATTTGAGGAAGCTTCTAGGAACCAGAGGAATATAATGTTGGAATTAAACTTTTTTATATATCAACTGGAACCCTAGTAGCAATATTAAGCTTTGTAGTGTAGTGGTTATGCTTTAGGCTGCAATTCACATGGTCAGGAGTTCAAAACCACTAACAGTGCCATGATATAAGGACTGAGTATTCTACTCCTGCAAACAGTTACAATCTCAGAAACTCAGCACAGGGGGTTAATCTGAGTCAGCATTGACTCGACGACAGTGAGTACGAGATTTGACTCCTGTGAAAAAGCAAGATTTGGGACTGAGCCCCGGTGGCGTAAGTGGTTGAGTGCAGGACTGCGGGCCGCGGGCTTGGCGGTTCAAATCCAGCGGCGGCTCTCAGGAGCAGCGCTGGGTATCTCCGACGACCACCCGATGGAAGTGATGCTCCCCCCCCACCCCAAAAAAGCAAGGTTCTCCAAAGATGAGAAATTAAAAAAGAAATGTACATAAAATAAAGATATAGGTATCAATACCCTGAGACAGTAGTCCATTATCAAGGCCTGGGACATCTTGCCCTGTCCCTGAGGAGAGGTGGTCTTGGAACTTTTCTGAGGATGAACAAGTCTCTTACCTCAGTTCCTCATGCTCAAGAACCAGGAAGGTGACGGAGGAACGATTTGCTTTTGTGATGTGTTCAATATGTGTCTTTACATATCACAGAAGAGTTAGAATCTTAAAATTGACTTCTGAGGTTCCTGTACTTGTAATCTGTACAGTGTGGGACAAATCAGGCTGAAAACGAGTCATACAGGTGCAGACTGGGAGGTGTATGGATTAACAAACCAGTCATCTCCAGGTCAAGATGAGTCACCCTATGAATTCTTTTTCTTGTTGTTGTTAGGTGCCTTTGAGTCAGCTCTGACTTGTAGTGACCCAGGTTCAACAGAGCAAAGCCTTGACTGATTCTGCTCCAGCTTCGTGATCATTAATATGCTGGAGTTCATTTGGGCAGGGTCAGTCTATCTTCTTGAGGTTCTTGTCATCTTGGCTGGCCTCCCACTTTGCCAAATAGAATGACCTTCTGTGGTCATTAGTTATTCCTATTGATGTGCCTAAAATAAGTGAATTAAAGTCTTGAGCAACATTCTCTGGTTCATAGTGTTTTCGTTGGCTAATATTCAGAAGGACCCTTGGTGGCACAATGGGTAAACATTTGGCTGCTAACCAAATGGCTGGCAGCTCAAACTCATCCAGTGACTGCAGGAGAAAAACTTGGCCATCTGCTTCCGTAAAGATTACAACCTAGAAAAGACCATGGGACAGATTTACTTGGCCACATGGGGTTGCTATGATTAAGAGAAGAAACATGACACCTAAAAATAACAAGGTCAACAACAACAATTTTCAGAAGTAAGTTGTCAGGTCTTTCTTCTTATCCCAGTCTAGAAGCTGCATTGATACTTAGCCACCATGGGTGATTCTGCTCCACTGAAAACACTAGTAGCAAAACTTCCAGCATCAAAGTCACCATAGTAATACAATAATAATACAAGCTGACAGATAGGTGGCCGTATGAGTTTATAGGGAGTATTAAAATGAGTACTCAAACTAGAGATAAAAAGGTGATGTCCTATTCTACTTTGGATTAGTGGGAGTACTCCTCTGGAATCCTGGTTTTTAAGGGCCTAAGGCTTCAGATAAGTTATTAGGTCTGGGTGGATGTTGAGGGACGGAAGTACATAAAATGGGCAGGAGACCAGAAGTACCAGCTGAATTCCCTTTGATTTTCCCAGAAGAAAGCCTTCTGAAAATGAGCAATATGAAGATCGTCAGACCTGGTATCTTGTTATCAAAAATCTTGATAACAGCCAAGTTCACCCCAATGGTGACAGAATACTGCCCTAAGTCAAAGTCCAGGTTCCACTGCTAACACCAGAATCCCTGTTGGAAGGGCACCCAACAGCTCTCAAGAAGCAGAACCTGTTCGGATCAGGAACATTGCCCTCATGGATTGTCACGCATTCCTAGAGATGATTGCAGGGCCAACCTCAGCTCGAGATGTGACATTCTCTCCTGCAGAGGACAGCTCTGAAGATACAATTCAGGGGTGTGGCCTGCTTGACCTGCACACATGTGGGAAAATCAAGAGGGCAGCACAACACACAGTGATGGAAGCGAGACCACAAAGTCTCTGATGATTCCCAATCATAGACTTCTAACTCAGGGGACGGCACTTGACACCCCATCTGAAATGGTTGAGGATTACTCACAAGAGGCTACACTGAATATCTGAAGATGTAACAGGGTCTGTCACGGGTGAGGGGGGACAGAGTAGAGGTGGGCATGGCATGCACTAGACAGCTCCATCCCTGACTTCAGGAATAGCAATGGAGACTTTGGAGATGCTCACCCCTTGGACATGAATGCTGAAGAACCAAAAGGTGTGTATGTGGGATATGGCATGTGTAGTCCTGGAGGAAGGGGGACTGGACTGATGGTTTATAACATGCCCACCTCTCACTTCACAGAAACATATGCATCTGCTCTGTGCCAGCATCCCTGTTCGACTTTGTAACCATCTGTATGATTATTTGCTTGTGGTGATTATCTATACGATATATGAAGGATAGGCAATTTTACTAAGACCACACCTGGACTGATGGTTCCTGGGGGACATGGGAAAGGCAGGGAGCCCAGTACAGGGGAATAATAAATGTTCATAAATTGATGGCGAGGATGAGGACAGTTTACCTTTTCTGGGCGTGTTTGATCAATAAAAGTCTTATCTGAGAGGAATTATTGAGAGGTAAATGACAGGCAAGCATACAATGGTGTAGGGGGAAATATATATACATATATATGAATATCTGTGTCTGTGAATGTATATACACACACATATAAATGCAACAAAGGAGAAGATGGACTTTGTACCTTTACTTAAATCTTACCTCTGTACAAGAATGGTTTGCTCAATCTGCCTACATCAGAGCATGTACATTGGTATAGCTAAGAACCCTTGACATACAAAATCCAGAACAGATAAAACCCTCAGGAACAGTAATGGGGGTAGCAGTATCATGAGGGTATGGAGAAGGTGGGGGGAAGAAGGGGAAAAAGGGGAACCTGATTGCAATGATAAATGTATAAGCACTACCTCCTTTCCAGGGGATAAAAAACAGAAATGTGGGTGAAGGGAGACAGCAGGTGATGTAAGATATGAGAATAACAATAATTTATAATTTATCAAGGGTTCATGAGGATGGGAGGGCAGGAGAGGGATGGAAAAAGAGAGGATCTGATATCAAGGACTCAAGTAGAAAGAACATGCTTGGAAAATGATGATGACAATATATACACAAATATGATTGATACAATTGATGTATGAATTATTATAAGAGTTATAAGGGCCCAATAAAATGATTTTTAAAAGAATGTTTTTTCTAATAGTGTGGGACTGTATGATACTCACCTCCCTGATCTGATAGCTGAAGACAAAAAAATGAGTGCATAAGTAAATGTGAAGAAAAAAAGCTGTTGATGCCTGGCTATCAAAAACTGGGGTCTTAAAGGCTTGGAGTTAAATAAACAGCCATCTAGTATGAAACTAACAAAGCCTACATGGAAGGAGCTCACCAGCCTGTGTGATCATGAGGTGTAGATAGGAAGAGGTATCAGAAGCTCAAAAACAAGCAATCAAATGGATGTGAAGGGGTGTGGATGTAATGGGACCCAAAACCCACCTGTAAGATAACTGGACAGTCCCTCTCAGAAAGGCCACACAGAACAGATGGTAAGTCTAGGGTGAGGCAAGGCATTGATCAACCAACTGCATGACTCTCCACCAGTTCTTTAATATTTCTTCTCCTTATTACTATGTTTATTATGTGTTTTACCTCATTAAGTATGTAGGTTTGCATATGTTCATTTGTATATTTAACATCATTTGGTACATAAATGTCGAGATAGATAAACCTTCAGTAACAGTATCAGAGTAATGGTTCCCTTAGGGTATGGGAGGAAAGAGGGGAGAGAAAGAGGGAAAGGGGAGCTGATAACATTGCTGATTGTATAATGCCACTGGGTGGGATTGAATAGCAGAATTGTATATGAACGGATATATTGGATTGTGTATGATATGTAAAAAGAGAGAATAAGAGTTCCTAGAGAGTATGGTGGGGGAAGGACAGGACAAGGCGGAGCTGTTATCAAGGAGTTCAAGAAAAAAGAAATGTTCGAGACTGATTGTGTACAGTATTGTTTGGCGTGATTGAACTATGGAATGTCATGATATCTTTAAGACCTTCTAATAAAATGATTAAATCATAAATAATTTTAAAAAGCAGATCCTGTTAAGCCTGTTTCCTTATTTATAAAACAAAGATGAAACCAATCTGTTCTACCTTCTGCACAGACAGAAAGATACAGGAAAAAGGAGAAACCCAAAAGTGTCTATGAACTACGGTTTTTCTCCAGATCTCAGAGCCCTGTCTCATTCCTGGGCTACTCAGGGGTTAAACAATCCAGCGGTGCAATCAGCGGTGTATCCAGCCAGCCTCTGAGCTCAAGCCTGTTCTTTCCAATGACAGACATTCTTTAGAATCCCCAGGGTTAAAAGTGTGCCTCCCAGGGGATGTTTCTGTTTTCAGAGGATGTATATCACCTCCAATTCTGGTCATTACACATTGTTGACTGAACGGAAACAGCCAGCAGTAATGTTCCATCTATCATCAAAAGGCTGGGAGGTGGAAAAATACTGTTACTGTGCACTTGCTGCAGGGGAACGGAATAAAATCTGTTTAATCTCTGGAGCATTTTTGAAAGGCAAAAAGTCCTCGGGCAGTATTGAGAGCCAGCCTTTCTTTCTAGAAAGACTGGCAGAGAAGGAAATGAGGCCAAGGCTGCCAGCCTTCTGGCATCGTCTGAAGTGGCAGACATTTTATGTTTATCAGAAATGCACTAGAAATGTTTAAAAAAAGTCAATATGTTACAAAAATAATGGAATTCTGGGTAAAACGTCAAAAATTTCTTCAAAGCAGAAAATGAAAAGAGAAAAGCTAAAGATAACATGTATGGAACACTACTCTTGCCTTCAAAGTGTCTGTCCCATGCCTTGGGGGCTAGCTTCATCACACAGCGTCTGTGATGAGGGAAATCTGTGGCTAGTCATGGCTGTGGTTAACTGCTATCAAGTCCATCCCTGAGTCATGACGGTTTCATACAAATGAAACTAAATGACACTCAGCCTGGCCCTTCCCCATCAGTTGTAAATCAGACCATTGTGAACCATACAGTTTTGATAAGCTGATTATTTGGAAGTTATATTAGACAGAGGTCTAATATAGGTCTAATATAGAAAACCAGGACATAATAATTATATAAATATTTATAGAGATAGATAACATAAGAAATAGACAATTAATCTATAAAATAGTACAAATTGCTCAGTGAAACTCACTTCCTTGGGGCAGCTAACACACTGGCAGTCCTTCAAGTCTTGAGGGCCGCCTCGTACTCCTCTGTAGAGCAATTTAGGCTATCTAGGCACAGGCAGCAGACAGTAAGGCAAGTCACCAACAATCAGCCAAAGGACAGGTCTGACAGTCCCCAGCTCAAGAGATGCATATTCCAGTAGCGCGGTGAAGCAGGGCTTGAAGGAACCTCAATTTACAGCGACAGAGTCCATGGATTAGGTGTCCCACAGGGAGTGTAGCTTGCAAATGGAGACACAGAACAAGAGAGGCAGCCACACACTGGTCCGACGATCAAAGAGCAAGAGAACAGGAAGGGCAACACTCAATGAGCCATTTATCTCTCCGCCCTTCAGTTAATCCCACATGTGTTCATTGGCCATGTTGGCACAATAAGCCTACCTATCACAGCAGTACATTGTCAAAGACTTTTTTTCAAGGAAGTTTTTTCAAGTTTGGAGTTTCCACTAAAAGCTCTTTAGAGTCATAGCAATATGCAAGCCTTCATTGGAAGATCATGAGGTTGATGCATTGGGTCTCCTCCATAGACAGTGGTCATTCTGTCATGGAACCATCACTGCCTTCACTAAATGTGGATAAAACATCAAACTATCTATTCTCAGAAACACAAACAGTGCTTGAGATTCTGATCCTTTCTTCTTTTTAAAGTTTTATTGGCATCTCATTCACTAACTATACAGTTCAATCATATTAAGAATTGCACAATCATCACAACAATCAATTTTATATTTTGTTATTGCATTCATCATTATTAGTTCCCTATTTCTCCATAACCAACCCTGTCATAATGGTTTCTCAAGAAATTATTAATTCAGTTACTTTCTCCAGATTTACCTATTCTGGATTTCATATACAGAAAAATATTTTTAAAAGCAAACAAAAAAAAAAAACCCCTCCACAAACTAGCAAGAATAACAAAGTAAAAGAGAAAAAACTTCAATCAAAAAGAAAGCAGATGAACTTACTCAAGCTACCATTCAGCAGTGAAGCAACAAGTTCAATGGAAGAAGCACACCACCGGTGGGGTCATGAGGAGTTAAAGGGATGAGGTAATAGACATCAGCAGACACATAGCAAACAAAAACATATTGTTGAAAACAAGGGGGTGCTGGAGCAGAGATCCAAGGCCATCTATAGACAGTGGAACAATCTTCCCACAGAGGGGGCCCAGGGAAGGGATGAATAACTAGGGTGCAGTAAAGCATTGATGAAACATACTATATTCCTCTGGTTCCTTAAGATTTCCTCACCACCCACTACCAAGACCCCAGTTCTGCTTCTCAATTCAGGTTAGACTGGAACATGTATACAGGTATAGAAAGGGAAGGGGGCTCACAGCACACAAAATCCAGGAACAGGGTGGGAATAGTGATACTAGAAGGATAGGGGGAAGAGGGGAAGAGGAAAGGAGAAAGGGGGAACCAATCGTAATGCTTGACACATAACCATACACTTTTCTACAGGGGGAAGAAGAACAGAAAACATGGAGGAAGGGAGACAGTGTTCAGTCTGAGAGATGAGAATAATAATAACGTACAATCTATCAGAAGGTTATGGGGGGGGAGTGGTAAGGGGGAAAAGGAGCTGATACCAAAGTCTCAATAGAAAGTAATTGTCTATAAAAGAATGAAGGCTGCATATGTACAAACATGCCTGACTCAATTGATGTATGGATTGTGATGAGTTGTGCAACCCCAATAAAATGATTTTTTTAAAAAAAGAAAGCAGAAACATTTAAAAAATAGAACAAATTTAAAATGAAACAAAAAGGAGATCAAATTACAAGGTGTTAAATTTTAATCTAACTGAACTTGCAATAATCCTTTGTCCAATGCGTTTTGTATGATATCCAAGGCTATTCACATCCCTGCTCTACAGCCAGAGATGATTTACAAGAGGTTTAATTCACTTATATTTCCCTATTTTTTAAAAATAGAAATAATTCTCCAATGGGTCAAAAGAGATCAAATGATAAAACTTTACATCTCATTATTATATCTGCCATTATCAACTCTATAACACTTTATATCTGATAACAAGACTATACACATGGCTTAACTATCATCAGAAGGGATTCAGACATGTATGGACCCTGTAAATGAACTCTGGACTTCCACTGTGTTTTCCATAGTCTTCTTCAAATCCAAGTGTTCACAAATTAAGCTCAGATACTATTTCCTCCTTTGGATTTGGATTTTCTTATTTATAATCTCTCGAAGATTTTTGTTTTTCTAAGGAAACCTGGTGGCTCTGCAAGTTAGGTGGTGGGCAGCTAATCTGAGGGCTGACAGTCCAAACCCACCAGCCACAACTGTACCCACCCCTCCCAGAACTCCTTATTTTACTTGATGTCTCTATGGCTTCATCAATCCTGGAGTTGTTCTCTGGAGGATTATTTCCTTTGCAGTTCCACCAATGAGTCTTGGACTTTCACTGTCATCCATGACCTTCTGCACACTGTATTCTCACAGTTGAAGCTCGGATATTAATCTCTCCTTTAACTTCAGATTATGTGGATTCCAATACTTCAGTGACTGATGATACTGTATTTTTTCCATGTGTACTTAGCTAACATTTTGCTTACAAGGCTGCTTGTTTGGAGACAGCCTTTAAGACCCCAGATGCTGCTTTTTAGCTGGGCACCATCTACATTCTTTGCCACATTTTGCAACAGCACCTTATCTTCTGTTTTCCCTTCTTGCAGGTAAGTATCAAGCGGGACCATGATATAAGAACTAATTGTTCTTAAATTGGAGCTAGGATTTAGTGTGAGCTCCAAATCCTACATTCCTGGATGTATGCTTTTATTTCTCTTCCCCCTTCTTTTACTTTACTGTAACACAGGACTAAATACATATGCATTATCATTCCATATTTCAATCATGTGAAACAATCGTACAATTGCTTCCATAATCAGTCTCCAATCATATTTTTCATTCCTGGACTCCTTGACATCATCTCCCTTTTGTCCCCCCCACTCTCCTTTATCCCCCTTCCCTAAAACTCTTGTTCTATTTACTTTCCCTATAGACTCAACATCTTCAAGTTTCATTTACAGAAAAACAAGGGTGACTTCCAAGGCAATGCACCTCTGAGATACATTCTAATATGCTCAAGTCCAGGGAAAATATAACAGAATGACCACCACAGTATTTCCAGAATTATAAGACTATTAAGAAAACAGTCTCATTGGCCTATAATTCACATATCATAATATTCAATGGTTAAATCATATTAAAAAGAGTTTTGCAATTATTACCACAATCGATTTTAGGATATTTCTTTTTTTCTTATTCTCATTGTTGTTAGTTCCTCATTTCCCTCTCACCATCCCCTGTCATTTCTTTAGGAAACATTTAATCCAGTTTCTGTCTCTATAGGTTTATCTGTCCTGAATTTGAAAAACACACTAAACAAACAAACAAAAAAACAAAAAACCCAAAACAAAACACCTAATTGACAATGACAAAGTAAAACAGAGAAAAACCTCAACTAGAAAGAAAATACTAAAAATGAAATAAATATACAATGGGTTAAAACGTGTCATGTTTTACTTAACTACATCTATCCTACAACTCACTCTGTCTGATAATAAGGGCATTCACATCCCTTGTCCATACTCAGAGGGGATTCACTAGAAGCTTAATCCATGTAGAGATCCTGCAAAATGGATTTTTATCTTTCCCTGTCATCCACAGCTTTCTGCAAAACGGGATGTTCAGAAGTTAAGCTCTCATACAGTTCCCTTCTCTGGATCTGGATTTTATTATTTGCAATCCTTGAATCACACAGGCCAGCATGCTTCTTTTATGTAGCCACTCACTTAGCTGGCTGCTTGCTTGAAGACAATCTTTTAAGACTCCAATACTATTCTTTCCGGTAGCCAGGGACCATCTACCTTCTTCACCATACTTTGCCCAAAACACCCATATCTCCAGTAATCTCGTCATGAGGGTAAGTATCCAGCAGAGTTACATTCTTATTATGTGCTTGTCCAGCTCTTTCTCTGTTCTCCAATGTTTGTTAGTCCTTGGCTGCCTGTCTATATGTAAGAAAGAGACACTTACAAAGTCCATTAGCAGCTAAGAGTGAACGTATTGGGTTTGCATCCTCCAGGTGGGCAGAACTAGACTTTTTCTGAGTTACCCTCAGACCTCAGACTAGGGTAATCTTTTATCTTAGCCCTTGAGTTTCCTTAAATGGAAGTCCTTCATTCTCTTTCATGGGTTCTATTGGGTACCTAGGTGCTGAATAGAGGAATAGTGGACAAATCTCTCATTCAGCATGTAAATTTTAATCACCTCTATCTGCTTGCAGTATAGTGCCTACCTAACCCTCGACCATTGGCTATTTGGAAACCCAAACTATTTCTTCTCTGTCTCCATTTCTTCAGAGAGGAAACTTCCAATCACGTGCTGGAACTTTGACTGCTGTCTTTCTTTGGGGGCACTGTTATCAGAGGTCATTTTATTTTCATTTTTACATATTTTTAAGATCTTTTTATTGGGGGCTCTTACAGCTCTTAGCACATTTGTACATATATTACCATCATCATTTTCTTTTAAAAAATCATTTAATTGGGGGAACATACAACTCATCACATTCCATACATCCATCCATTGTATGTCAAGCACATTTGTACATTTGTTGCACTCATCATTCTCAAAACATTTGCTTTCTACTTAAGCACTTGGAATCATCATCATTTTCAAAACATTTTCTTTCTACATGAGCCCTTGGTGTCAGCCAATCTCCCCTCTCCTCCCCTCCCTCTCTCATGAACCCTTGATAATTTATAATTTTTTTTTTCATTTCTTACACTGATCACTGCCTCTCTTCACCCACTTTTATGTTATTTGTCCCCCTGGGAGGTTATATGTTGACTAATTTTCCCCCTACCCTCCTGGTATCACTACTCTCATTATTGGTCCTAAGGGGGTTTATCTGTCTTGGAGTCCCCTATGTTCTGACCTTTTATCTGTACCAGTGTACACACACTGACATAGGAAGATTTGTAACATAAAATTGGGGTCATGGTGGTGGGTGAGAGGAAGCATTAAAGAATTAGAGGAAAGTTGTATGTTTCGTCGGTGCTATACTGCACCCTGACTGGCTCATCTCTTCCTTGAGACTCTTTTGTGAAGAGATGTTTAGTTGTATACAAATGGGCTTTGGGTCTCCATTCTGCCCTCCCACTCAGTCACATCAATCGGATTTTTTTGTTCTGGGTCTTTGATACCTGATATCTGATTCCATTAACACCTCCTGATCACACAAGGTGGTGTGCTTCTTCCATGTGGGCTTTGTTGCTTCTCAGCTAGATGGTCATTTGTTTAGCTTTGAAACTTTAAGACCCCGAACATTATATCTTTTGATAACCAGGCACTGTCATCTTTCTTCACCACATTTGCTTATGCACCAAAGTGTCTTCCGAGATCATGTTGGAAAGGTGAGCATCACAGAATGCCACGTTGTGGTAGTTACTTAATATGGTATCAGTTTGGGACTTGAGAGGATTAAGAGTGAAGGTGTGGAGTCTAGTCTGTCATTCAGCTAAGAGCTAGTGAGGTCTCTGTGTAAGCATAGCCTTCCACTGAGATTTCTGGGAACTCCTGTATTTTTCTCCCTGGACATGGGGGACACACTCCTGGGAAACATCCTTTGGAGAAGACACATGGAGCAAGACTGATGGAGCCAGACCTTTGGAGCCAGAGAAGCCACATGGAAAGGCCTGCCAGCACTGAAATGCTACAATGACAATGACCTGTAATACTTCTAACTCACTGGCCTGTAATCTTCCTGCATTCAGCATCATTGCATGTGTTTCATGAGTCTGAAGAGGACTTTATAGTTTGGTATTGGACACATGGACTACCGTCAGACTTAGAGACTTAATCTGGACTGGGTTGACATGTTTTCTCAATGTTTAATTGCTCTTGTATATAAACCACTTTCTTATACACTTATCAGTGTCTATGGATTTGTTTCTCTACTCTACCTAGACTGAAACACATGTTATTAGAACAACAGGTTTTTGTGTTGAGAGATGTGGTAGTTATATATATTCTGCTGTCAATTTGAGAGGACTTATGAGTGAAGGGGTGGAGCTTAGTCTGTCTTTCAATCAGGTCATAGTCAATGAGGCCTCTTGTGTGGTCTTCTCCTAAGAATTCTGGAATATCCTGGTTTTCTCCTTGGAGATAGGAGTCAGTTTCTCTCTCGCTCTCTCCTCACTTCCTGGGATACATTGCAGTTGACAAGACACATGGAACTACACTAGTACCCTTAAATGGAGGAATCACATAGAGACCCCTGCCAGTGCTGAGATGCTTACAATGCCACAGGATCCATAAGATTTCCCAACCAATGGCCTGTGATCTTCCTGCATTTGGCATTACTGCATGTGCTGCATGGATCTGAAGAGAAATTTATAGACTGTTATGGGACATATGGGCTAATATTGGCCTTATAAGCTCAATATGACTGGGATAGGTTGTTTTCTTAACAATTCAATCACTTTTTGATATAAAACTCTCTTCAAGGGATCCTTAAACACATATGGCCTGCCGAGGACATTTATCTGGCCAGCCAGGTGTTTTTGCTGCTGCTGCTGTCCTGCTTAGCAGCCAACTCATCCTGGTCTTGCAGTGAATTTGTTCATGGTCTGTTTTTTTAAAAAACTATAGCCTGGCCCTCCAATGGTCTGAGGACCAGTGAATTGGACCCCTGTTTAAAAAGTTTGAGGACCCCTGTGACTTACACACCTATGAATGACCCTGGATTTGTTTCTCTACTCTACCCAGACCAACACATAGTGTTCCAATTCTTTTCCCATTTCTAACCTCTCCTTAGCCTCTGCTCCTTGCATCAACTACTTCTTGGTGGCATCTACTTTGTCCTTGATGTCAATGCTTGCTGTTCTGTTTATTTTCTTTTCTGTCTCCTAAATTTTATAAGATTTCTTAACTTCTATTGTCATCTTCCCAATTTGCTTTGTATTTATGGATGTTTTTAAACTCTTTTTTATGTGTGTTGTTTCTTTAGTCCACTTTTTGTTGTGTTCAGGCTAGGGAACAAAATAAACCTTTACTTACTAACCTCCCACTATGTGTTTATCGTAAAGTTCTTTTTAATTTCACTTTCAGGCTGAGCCCCAGTGGTGTAACTGGTTGAATGTGGGAATACGACCCATGGGCTTGGAAGTTCAAATCCAGCAGTGGCTCTCAGGAGCAGCACTGGGTAGCGCCCATGACCACCAGAGGCAGTGATGCCAAAACAAATAAACAAAGAAACAAAAAGATCACTTTCTCATCACTGGACATGACTGGTTCAATGACTTGCACAGAATATATACTATCACGGAACATGTACAGCTAAAATGACTTTTTAATTGCTGTGGAGGCAGAACAAAGACCCACGTCTCAGTTTTCTCACACAGGGAAATGCTGACCACCTTCCAGGTCAGCGGTTCTCAACCTAGGGGTCGAGACCCCTTTGGGGGTCAAACAACCCTTTTACAGAGGTTGCCCAGTTCATAACAGTAGCAAAATTATGATAATGAAGTAACAACAAAAATAATTTTATGGTTGGGGGGGTCATCACAACACAAGGATCTGTATTAAATGATCACAGAACAGAAGATTGAGGGCCATTGTTCTAGGTAATCATCTAAATGAGAAATGTGAGAATGTGAGAAATGTTGAGAAATGTGCACTCAGGCCTAATTTTGAGCATGAGTTTGGTTGCATATCAAATATGCAAGCATATGATAGGGTTTTTTTTACTTTTTAACTTTAAAAAACAGTTTTATTATCACTTCATCCACAAGTCATACAATTCAATAATTCAATCATGTCAAGAAGAGTTACACAATTATTACCACATTAAATTCTAGAACATATCATTCTTCATTGTAGTAATTGTTATTGACATAATTATTACTTTTTTAATTGTGGTGAAAATATACAGAACAAAACACTCTCTAATTCCATAACTTCTATAATATATATATATAATTCAATGCCATTGATTACATTGTACAATAATTCATATTGTACAACTATTCATGTTGTATAACTATTTTTATTTCATTAAATACTTTTATTACAGGATCTTATATCTCATATCATAATCCACTTAATAATCTTTTGTCTCAAGCACATTTGAACACATGCTGCCATCAACATTTTCAAAGCATTTTCTTTCTAGTTAGGCCCTTGGTATCAGCTACTCATTCTCCCCCTCGATCCCTCCCCCACCCACTCTCCCTCATGAACCCTTGAGAAGTTATAGATTACTTTTTTCATATCTAATATCATTCTCTGTCACCGTTCACCACTTTTCTGTTGTTCATCCCCCTGGGAGGGGGTTATAAGTTGATCTTTGTGATCCATTTCCCCTTTCTCCCCCAACCTTCCCTTTAATCTCCTGGTATCTCTATTCTCATTGTTGGTCCTGAGGGGTTTATCTCTCCTGTACATGTGCAGCTAAAGTGGCCTGAATTCCCTGTGTTTGGGGCTCTTATGTGTAGCAGTGAACATGTTATGGTCTAAGCCAATTTTTAAGGGAGAGTTGAGGTCATGATAGTAGGAGAAAAGAAGCATTAAGGAACTAGAGGAAAGTTGTGTGTTTCATTGGTTCTATAATGCACCCTGGCTGGCTCATCTCTTCCTTGTGACCCTTCTGTGAGGAGATGTCCATTTGCTTACAGATGGGCTTTGTGTCTCAGCTCTATGTTCCCTCCCCCGACAATTCACGTTGAGTATGATTTTTTTTCTGGGTCTTAGATGCCCAATAGCTGGTCCCATCAATACCTCGTAATCACCCAGGCTGGTGTGCTTCTTCCATGTGGGTTTTGTTATTTCTCAGCTAAATGGTTGCTTGTTATCTTCAAACCTTTAATGCTCCAGGTGTAATATCTTTTGATGGCTGGTCACCATCAGTTTTCTTCACATTTGTTGGTGGACCCATTTTTTTCTTTGGGATCATATCGGGAAGGTGAGTGTCACAGAATGTCGGATTATTAGAACAGAGTGTTCTTGTGTTGAGAGAGTACTGCAATCTTAATTCTTAACATATAGATATAAACACATAGATCTATTCCCTTTTCATTATACATAAGTGTATGTATATGTGTACATGCCTGTATTTAGACCTCGAGAAATGCCCCTTGCCTCCTGGCTCTTTCCTCGATTTCCTTTTAATTTCCTCTTGTCACACTTGTCCCATGTTCTGCCTTCATTCAGATTTAGTAATTCCTCATTGCTACATTGACCTTGATTAAGGGCAATCTTACACCCTTCTCTCCATTGATTTTAGTTCACTTGTTGTTCTCTTGTCCCCAGATTGGCTTCCCACCCCACTTCCTTTCTCCTGCCTCCCTTTCTTCAGTATTTCCCTGGAACCATCAGTCCTGTTGTTTTTGTCTCCGAATTGTTTGTCCTGCCTGTCTTATCTAAATAGACATGCAAATACATTAATAAGCACAAAAAATAGGCAAAGCCAAATGAAACAACAAAGGAAGTCAACACAAGCAAAACAGAAACAACAAAAGAACAACAAAATATCAACAAACAACAACAACAACAAAAGCCACTGACAATAATGTAAAAGTCTATAAATAATTCAAGGTCTGTTTATTGGCCTTTATGAATGCTTCCAATAGAGTCTTATGGAGTGCCACACTCTGTCTCCCAAGTCTATTTTTGGTAATCCCTGGGGATTTCATCACTGTGCTCCCTAGTTGCTCTGTTGCATGCATGCTCTTAGTGTTTTGCCCAGTGTGATGGGGAGAGATTTGGCAGTTTCCACACTGTATCTGCAGTGATGTTGTACAACTATTATTGATATTTTATGTGGAAATTGATGAAAATGTCTACTTGGAAAATATTAGGTGTGGTTGAGGTGAGGTGCAGGAGTCACATGACACAAATTAGCTGGTAGGTATCCCCTGTGCTTGGCCAGGAAGGACTTATATTTCCTGTGTGGCCATGCTTTGCTCCTGTCATCTGGGTGTCCGTCAACTACTACCCTCTCCTGGGTGCTCAGGCCTTGTTTCTCACTTGGCAGCTTCTCTGTAGTCTGCTCCCATAACTCTTCTCAGAAGATCTTGCCTCTGAGAACCTCTTGTCCCTCGGTGCTGTCCTTTGTTCTCTAAGGGCCTGTTCTGTCTTCTCAGACAGGCCCTTCTAAAAGGCTGTTGGTAATATGGAATATTAGTCAAGGATATAACAATCTCTTAGAAATGTTTTTAGCTTCTTAAAAGGAAAAGAAAGGAAGGAAAAGAGAGAAGGAGGCTGGGATGGAGTGAAGAAGAAAAATGAAAGAGGAGAGAACAATTCCACACCTACAGTCTGAGGAGTAAATGTCAAGTCATCAAAACTCTCTGACTGTTACAAGATCAGCCTAATTGTGGTTTGTTTTTTTTGTTTTTTTTTTGCATCACTGCCTTTGGTGGTCATGGGAGCTACCCAGTGCTGCTCCTGAAAGCCGCTGCTGGATTTGAACCGCCACACCCGCGGGCCACAATCCTGCACTCAACCACTTACGCCACCAGGGCTCAGCCCAAGATCAGGATAGAACCATGGAGAAGGGGCGTGGGCTTTCCTTGCTGTCACACAGATGAGGGGCAATTCATCAGAGATGTCCAGAAGCAAGAGCAGAATTTCTTCATAAAGACAAGGTAGGAGGAAATGACGAGGAGACTAATCATACTGGCTTTATGAATGATGCAGGGTCTGTCAGGGCAAGCATCTTCAATTGCACATTTTAATAAAGACTTGTGAATATGGAAAAAATGCCATCAGCACTGCCCATGCCATTGCCGTGCAATGAGCCTCTTTCTCATTCCTAGCAGACACAAAGGGTCTAGGAGAAGAGCAAAGGGTAAGGGTTAGATAATTACCTGACCTGGAGAATAATGAGACGTTCTGGCTCATGAGCAGTTAAGAAAACGGATATTTCCTGCTTTGGGGGTTTATTCTGTACGGCCTTGGAGGATTGATGTTTGCTTTGAGAGGCATGTGTCTGTATGTGTGTTTGTATTTCTGCAGTACTTTACTGGATCAATGGAGAATAAAGGGCAGGTCAGGCCACTCACACTGATGGAGGGACTCAGAGTGTGACACTGGGGAGTGCATCACTGAGCCTCTTCTCTGCATCCTTCTGCATGGCACCACAGACCTCTGGGCAAGCTCTGACAGTTCTAATCTTGTCTGAATAATCTTCTGTGCTAGTCCAGATCCTCTGAGAGACAGAAGCAGAGAGGGATTAAATGTGCAAGGTTTTATTTAGGAAATTGCTTGTGAGAGAGGAAGCAGGGAGGGAGCCACCACTCTGACCTGATGTGAAGGTGATCAGGAAAGAAGAACGTTGGACAGAAGTGCCCTAGACTACCCAAGAGTCTCAGGAAGGTCTGTGCAAAGCCAACACCCACCATTAGAGAAGTCCTTCTTACTGAGGAACAGTCTATCTGAGGATCCTGGGGGTGTTTGTCTTTGGATAGCCTGTGGGCACTTACTTTCCATGCACTTGGAAGTCTGTGAGGTTTCTTCTTGTAAACAACACCACCCCAGACTAGAAAAGTGGCACTGTTTGGAAGTGGAGAAGGTGATAGGCCTGGGGTTGATGGAACAATCCCCATGGGGGGAGGGAAAGAGAAGGTTTGGAATATGGAGCCTGAAGATAGAGGACCAAAGAACCAAGGTATAAGAAAGGAGGGACTTTAAAGGAAGGGGCTGACCTAGGAACAGAGAAGAAAAGATGGGAAAGTGGTCTTCTATGGAAGGTATAGAGATGAGGGTTGAATTTTGGCATCTGTTCTTTTTAATTACTTCAACTCAAGGGAAGTGTGATTGATGTAAGTCTGTGTGGTGGCGTTAGGTCGGGAATGACACAACAAGACAGTAGAGGAATGTGTGGCCTGTCCAGAGAGATTCCTTGTTAATCCATGGAAACAAAACAACTGCTCATTCCAAAGCCATGACTATGGAGCTGCTTTCAACTCATGGAGACCCCAGATGGTACAAAGTAGAATTGTATTTCACGTGGTTTTCTTGGCTGTGATCTTTATTAAAGTATATTGCCAAGCATGACACCTCGGAGCAGGTTCAAACCAAGGAACTTTTAGTTACTATTTGGGTGAAAAACATTTGTACCACTCAGAAATATTACACACTTTTTGAGGAGACTATTCTTAACATTGCAGATAGTAACCAGTCAAGAAATGACTGGGGAGCCCTTGAGAATGATTGAGACTGAGAGTCACTCAGCGAAGATACAAGAGGAGATTTCTGCTTCTGTATGAAGCGAAGGAGAGGACCCTTAGGGATTGGGATGGGGAAGAGGAGAGAAAGCTAGTGTTTGGGGTAACCCAGTGTATACCTGTATTATTTAATTTATTCCTCACTGCAGGGAGCTCTGGCAGACCATTAGCTGTTGATTCAGGACCAGCAACTCAAAACCACCAGCCATCCCACAGGAGACAGTGAGGTTTTTAATTCCTGTGACACAGCAGAGTTCTGGAAACTCACAGGGGCTAGTCTACGTTGTCACTAAGAGTTAGAATCACTCAATGGCAGTGGATCCTCATTACACAACTCTGAGGTAGAAGTTGGCAGAGCAAAGTCTCAAATCCTCATCTCCCCTTTTAGCACATTGGTGCTAAAAGTCCCTGTTTTGTCCCAGACCCAGAGAAGTAGCTAAGGCTAGGTCAGGGTAGCCTGGATTCTTATAGAGACTGGGCATAGCATGAGCAGAAGCATTGAAAAGGTTCTTTGGGGACCCATGTCTCCATCTGGACTTCTCTCCACATTTAACCGCATCCGTGTCACACGGACACTGACACTGAGAGCGCAGGGGCTTCTACTTCCCAACCTTGGCTCGACAAACAAATCTCTCTTAATGAGGCTTGGCCGTGCGACACCTTTGGTGTTTCTAGCCATTGAAACAGCCACGCCTACTCTTGCTGGATCCGGTTATAAAGTAAACTATGTTCTTTGAGAGCTGTTGCATACTGATGAGTTGACAGCCGGTTTGGGCCAACCCATAGACTCATAAAAACCAACAGGGTCTCAGGTACCCACACACTGGACATCCAAACACTGGGATCAAAGGCGCCAAGGATTTTCTCACATTAAGGGTCCTGCCGCTTCCTCGAGGAGCAAGAAATCGAGATTTCTATCTCCACATTCACCCTGCACGTCAAGAAGGTAAGAGGAGAAACTCTATATTGTCTCTTTAAAAAAAAAAAAAAGGAATTAAAGCTTGTGAAGATTTAGTCTTCTTTTTCCCACCTCAAATCTAGGCAAACTTGTCCATCCACTCCCAGGATAAAGTGGGGCTTTATTCACTAGCTTGATGCTCTTGAGCTGCAGATTACACAGTGATTACTAGGTGTGAGGTGTATCCCGCCTTCGTGCTGCCATCACACAGCCTTGAAGTTTGAGGGCACTCTGTGATTGTGTGATGCTTGGTTCTAACATTTATCTCTCTGCGTGACAGGAGAGATCGGGAGTGGGGGGGGTTGGATTTGTCTTCGGTGACCACCCTTTACATTAGCAGAAAACCTTGCAGAACAGCTGGGTCTCTTGTAGGTCTCTTTCCTTATTGAGCGTAGAAGATGTTGTGAGGCTTGTTGTGAGAAAAGCTTATCTGGGTGAGAGGTTACTGTGCATATGACATTTCATTTGTGATGACTGAGATACCTTTATTTCATTTCTTCATGAAGATCTTTGTGGAATTATGTATCATTCAGAATGAATCGATTTGGGTGTCTCACCATTTGGTCAGTCCCTGTAGCAATGAATGACATGTGTTTCCCTATAGTCTTGTTTTAATAAGACTACTAATTAAAAAGTTGAATAATAAAATAGCTTTTAAAAGTTTTTCATCAGTTCTATTGGCATATAATTGACATACCATTGGCATATAAATCACATATCACACACTTCAATAGTTCAGTCACATAAAAATAGCTATACAGTCATCCCCACAGTTTTAGAACACTTACTTCATTCTTGTACTCTTTGCTGGGCTCATCTAAACAGACTTTTGGTTGGAGGGAAATGGGGACCTATAGTTTGTTAGGTGGGCCTGAAAATGAATAGGCATGGAACGCCTTCTCCAAACATGGAGAGATCTTACAGATTCTGTGCAGCTGTTCCAAAATAAGTTTGTCATTTGCAACTGGAAACTATTAGGAAAACAATTTTTTCTATAGCTGGGCAATACAAAATGGAGGAAAACCTAGTGATTTCTTCAGGAAAACTGTGAAAGGCAAAGACCAGGCACCCCCTTTTTTGAGCACTGGACAATCTCCACAGCCCTGGGCTTATAGTCTTCATCTATTCTGCTTTGCGGAAATGAACAAATTTGTAACAAGTTGGTGTAACCTCAATTTTTCAAAGCATTATTGAGTGAAGCCCTTCAGGGTGCTATTCAAAAATTCCAAATTCACTGTTCTCCATAGTTGCTAGCTCATAGTGGCCTTATCGGATAGGGGAGAATGGTCCCTCTGTACTTCTGAGACTGTCACTCCCTACAGAAGAGAAAGCCCCATCTTTCTCTCACGGAATGACTGGAGGTTTTCATCTGTTGACCTAGCAGAATAATGCATAAGTAACCACCATGTTACCAGGGCTCAGGAAATTTTTCTTTTTTATATCCAGGTCAGGAAGGGGTATTTCCTCCCATGCAAGACATCCATTAAGCGCAGGATTGACCTTCCAAAGAAACTGTGGAAGGGAATTTTTTGTGAATGGTCATTGGAACGCTGATGCTAAGTAGCATCTCTCTCTCTCTCTCTCTCTCTCTCTCTCTCTCTCTCTCTCTCTCTCTCTCTCTTATTTATCATTGACAAGTATGCTTTGTTAGGGAGAGCCCTATATCAGAATTTCCCAGATTTACACACAAGTCTTCTCCTTCCTCCCCACCACACATGTGTTTGTGCGTGCATACACCCGTGTGCTTCCACGTGCATGCTTCCCTGGGCCTTATCCCAGCTGATTTTTTTTTTTTTTACGGATTCAGCTTTGGCTTACAAATTTTGGCTTGTAGCAATTCTGTGGATCCAAGACTTCCTGATACCTCCTCATAGACTTTTCACTGCTATTTTAGCTGCCATTAAGTCAACTTTCCAACTCAGGGCATCCCCACACACAAGGAAATAAATGCTACCTGGTCCTGCGTTATCCCCATGATTGGTCAGGGATTGGACTGTTAGGATTCATAGTGTTTTTGTTGGCTGGTATTTGGAAGAAGATCATCACACATTTCCCCTAGTGCATTGTACTTGGAATCTCCAATGAAACATGTATCATAACAGCACACACACCTCCATTTACACATGGCCAGATATAAAATGCATCATCTGGAGATCTAACCAAACGTTCCTATATTGCAGGCAAGACTTTTCCCTCAAGGAGTGATTACATGTCTCGGCAATTTTTATTCTGGATTTGATGCAAATTTCATTCCCCATGCCTCTGCAACTTAAGATGCCAATATATATATTTTTCATTGTTGTCCTAATTTATATTATTATACAGATTTTTTAATTCACCTTTCAACAAACTATAATAAGGGCCTACAATGCAAGTTCTTGGGGAATTACTGAATGGATTCTGTTCTCTTGAACTTCCAGTTTAGGGACATAGATACACGGAAACAGGACATTGTACTCTGGAGAAATAAAGACTATGATGTAATGGATCATTAATGACAATGTAGTCATGATATAATCCCTTCATGATCAGGTAAGGATGACTTGAGAGAAGTCTCCAGGTACACAGGACAGAGCCTAGTAGGAGAAGGAGGAAGGACATTTGGGAACAAGGAAATAGCATTTACAAAAATACAAAGCCAAGAGAGAGCATAGCACATACGGGGAATACCAAGCTGATGTGTCTGGGGGTAGTTAGTATGGGAAAGAATGAAGAAATACAAGGCAAGAACTGCTACCGAGTGCTGGACCCAAGTCTGGCATGCAGTGTGGAGGGCTCGGGGACGTATCTTGAAGGCAGTGGGAATCCTTGAATAACTCAAGATTATATCATAGCAAGGTTGCTTTGGCTAAAAGTTCAAGCTTATGGGAGTGGCATGTGACCATTACCCAGGAAAGCAGTCTAGACATTAACAAAAGGCAGAATGTGCAAGACTTACTGACACATGGGCTGTGGAGAGTGAAGACAGACAGACTAGGAAGAGTGGGCTTCTGTAGAGTCTGAAAGTTCACAGAGCTCATCCAGGAAAGTCCTCCAAAGTTTAAGTGATAAAAACCAACCTTGAATTAAAAAAGAGAGAGGGAGAAACATTTTCTTTACATGCATCCTCATACAACTGTATGAGTTCTTAGCCAGAGAGGGATGAAGTAAAGGTTCTAGAATTTATGGGGTGTTAAGGACTATGTAGGGTACAGAACTGGATTTTAAGGTATCTCCTCAGATATAAGGGAAGACAATTGTTGTTATAACTATATGGAAAGAAGAGGGCCTAGCAGTCTGGATTTCTTTTTTCCCCTGTGTGTCTTTACCTTAAAAGAAACTACCTGCATTTATAGTTGGGTTGTCTGTTAAACCTCACTGCTATCCCTTACAAGGGATGGAGGTCACTCTTTTTTAGGGAAATCTATGTTTGAGACAATGTCAGAGATGATAATGGTTTTGCTGAAAGTTAGAATTACCCATAGTTGCCTCAATGTTTAAACTGAGCCAGACGTTGTACTGAATCTTTCTTTTCAACCCTTTCTTTGAAATGGCACTATTGCCAGTCTCATTTTACAGTGAGGGGAAGATAACAGAGATGTGAAGGACAGAAATCAGTAAGCTATTGGATTGCATCTGTCCCTCAAGTGTGAATTATAATCCTAACCCCCATAAATGTGACCTGGTTTGGAAATTTTTTATGTTACTGAGGCCATGCCAGAGCAGGCTGGGTCCTAAATCTAATTACTTCAGAGCTACAAAAAGTCGATTCGATACTACAGTGAAATGCCATAGTAAGACAGACCCACCAGGCAGATGTATCAGGAAGTCCAGGAATTCCCAGGATTGTCTGCTCGGACTAGAAGTTAGAATAGACAAGGAAGGACCCCACCTAGAACCGGGCCTTGAATTCAGACTTCTAAGCTTCTGAACTTCAAGATAAAAAACTTTGATCCTAAAAACCACTCACTTGTCACATTTCTATTACAACAGCTCTAAGAAACGAAGACAAACAATGCTCCTAAATTTCTTCTCCACAAAGCCAAGCTCGGGAAAATGATCGGGCTGCTTGTGGCCAGAGACAATGATCTCCAGGTCACAATCATCATGGGCCATACCTGACTGGAGGACTGGCAGTTTCTTGGTACACATGATGCCCTTCACAGCACAATGGTGCAGAACCTCTGGGTTAAGTAGACTGTGTCAAGTCACTCCAGTGGTTAATGACAGGGATGAGATTCAAAGTCAGAACTATGGGGCTACTTCGTGCGCCATCCCTCCTGCTCTTACTCTTCAGGAAGTATGACAGGCCTCGAAAAAGTGAACAATTGGCAGGATGTCCCATAGTTTGAACTAACGGGAGAAAACGGCATTCTAGGCTTTAATTCCTGACCTACTTGAGGAAAGCTAGCTCAAGGCAGTGCTAAGACTTTTCCCACAGGGATGAAGTGACGAGAGAGCAATCCTCAGGGTTTATAAAGCTCAAGAAGGATATATCAGTGCACACATTATGCTGCTAGCTCAAGTTACCACTGAATGAACACAACATGGGGATCACAGAGTTTGCTCAACGATGAGCTGAGGAGGATTCACGTGGCCCTTAGCTTTAAGGATGTCTCCTTAGATGCTATCTACTCTTTTCTCCAACATCAGGTGGGTATTTTCAGAGGCGGAGATGATAGGTTGATAATGGAGTTGAGGGAAAGCAGGAAAGTGTTATTCCACCCTTTTCTCAAGCCCCCGATCTGCCTTTGCTGATAAGATCATTCACATTTTATATGTTGGGGTAAAAAAAGTATAACACTATTATGATTTAAGTTAAAGTCACAAGTGGATAGAAAAGAACTTAGACTTTCCCAGTCAGCCCCGTGTCTTGGAATATATTTTATTCACAAGTACTATTAACACTGACCTGATAGAGCAGATATGTGATTGGCTTGATTATGTGGTTCATAAATCTTCATGAACAAGTAGACTGTTCATGAAATTGAAAAAAACGGCGTAACAAAAGCAAAAACCTTTCAAGAAGATTGTAAGAAATTTTGATATGAGGCATTTAAGAAGTAGAATGAAGACCCCTAAAAGTAACAATTTTAACATAATACAACCCACGTCCAAAGGGGACATAGCAGCCTACACGTTCCTAGTATCTTTGTACTTTATGCACCCTTGCTTAGTTTATCATGAAACGTGCTTAGGGAGAGAGCCAACTGTCCTTGCCAATTGTAAGAGATATGAGCAAACAGGAACAGGAGCAAGACACACATGAAATTCCCTACAGAGTCATGGAAAGAATCCCAATAATTGTGTAGGAGATGACAGCTTCAAACTACTGAGAAGCCAATAGATGTTCTGGCCCAAACAGTGGCTTCTTACTTTCATTATGGGCTCTAACTGTCAGATCTGATATCTAGACAAATAGCATTGCTTTAAAAAAATGCTCATTGGAAAACTAATTTTAAGGGCTCAACAAATTCAACTCACTTATTATACAAATGAAGAAACTAGGTGCTATGGTTTGCTCACAGTTCTCAACAAAGCTATAAATGTTAGTTCACCCAATGGCTCTTTCAATCAATAACACTTCAATCAAAGAAATCTACTGTTATTTATCCAAGCCTCTTCCTCACTATTAAATAGTCACTGTGAGCATATTTTCTGTCCTGTGCTGCATTCTAAGGCTATCGTGCCTTGCAAAAGTATATTTACTTAGGTGCATTTCTCTTACCTATACCTCTAAAGGGAAGTTGTTGAAATTTTTAAATTCTTCATGGAAAACAAGCCAGAAATGTCTAACTAGAATTTCTCAATATAAGAGCACCCCACCCCTCCTTAAACTGGACAAACAGTAAAGTTTCTTGTCTCAGATTCAGAAGCTGTATTTACCAGGGTACACCCATGGTCCGGTGTCCCCAGGGAGCTTATTTAAATAGGCAACACAGCACAGTTGAAAGCAATAGGTTAATATTGTCTTTGCAGAGTTAGAACAGCCAACTTTTTCTCAGGTGATTATGCCCAGGGGAAGACTCATGGTTGGTTGCCCTTGATTAAATTCTTGGGAGCTTTCTGGATCAATCTGGATTTCCTATTTGTCCTTGAGGAACTCACCAGAACTCAGCAACTATGTGCTAGTGTTGTTAGCCTCTCATAGGAAAAGACTCCACAAAAATGGACCGCGTAGAGTCCAAACCTGATGATGAGATCTTCAAGAGATAACCCCATCCTTGTGCTTGAAGGCATAGATGACCATTTTAGAGATCAGGAGAGAGTCCTAGTGCTGCTAGGAGGGCAGGTCCATTGATGAATTATGCAGAGAATGCTGAGAAAAAGGAGCAGGCTCAGAGGTAAGTCAGAAGAAAGGCGATAGGATCACCTTAGAAAACCACAGGGTGGGCATTTTTTAAAAATGAGAAATCATAGTCCCTACCCTGAGAAAGTCTCATGTGGCTTACTCTTGGTCACAAGTTTCTTGCATTACGGGGGTGGGTCTCCAAATGTCCCTTACTCAAGTGGAGCATGGAGTCACTGGGAAGTATAAACAGTTCATGTGCTTGGCTTCTAACCAAAAGATTGGAGGTTCAAACCCACCCAGAGACACGTCAGAATAAAGACCTCACTATCTACGTTCAGAAAACCCAGCTGTTGAACATCTCATGGAACACAATTCTACTCTGATGCGTGAGCTCATCATCTATCAGAACAGACTTGTCGGCAACTGATTTATTGGTCAGGTGAAGCTGATTTATTGCTCAGGTGAAGAGTGCAGGATGTAACACCCTCTGGCTTACTCTTCAACGAGGATCAATCACTTTGTGCTCTCTTGCTGCTCTTGAGGCTGTCTCATCGGCCTCCTCCTTGGGCTTACAGCCATTAGAGAAAACTGCCCTGCAGCTTCCTTTCTGCCTGATGTCTCAGGGATCCCAAAGCTGCCATAAAGTCCTGGCAACCAAGAAGCCCCGGGATTTTTCCTTCTCCCCTGACCCTACCCACCTATTTGTTTGCCCGTTGCTTCCTGCACTGATCTCCTTCCCTCTCACTTGTCTCATGTTCTATTCTCAGTGCTCTCTCTCCCACTCTCTTTTCATGGCATCATGTTATCCTTCCAACTGCTCCCTGCCCCCCAGTCAGAGCCCCTAGTTATTCTTCCTTTGATAGAAGTAGGCAGTGCTTCAGGAAACAGTACTGCTCTCAGCTCGCTGTTCTACTCCAGGAAATGCAGTGGGTGGAAGCTGACAAGACGAAATTTTCTGTCTTGCCTGCTTAGCTATACAGATGAGAGGGCCTCAGGGACTTTGACAGCCAGACCAGAGGCGGGTTAATTTTCAAATATAGATACAGTCAACTTCATGCATATCTAATTGGTGACTATTGACAAGATGCTAAACCAACTCTAGGATCTGTCTGTCACTGAAGACACAAAGAAGGATCACTGTCTGATAGAAACACCTTTTGGGTTTTTTTTTTTTTTTGAAGCACTATTAGTCTTCCCTACCTTGCATGGCATTAATAAAATAATCTCTTACCTTGGGTATAACATGCTTTGCTTTTCAAAGTAGTCTAGCAATTTGGTGTGCCAGGGAAAAAGCTGTGGTACACTCAGATCAGACACATTGGTGGGCAGTGAGCTGGGTGTCCTGGTCTGAGATGAAAACTTTCCTTACACCATATGTTGTTTGAGGGCCCCTCTGCCTCTCACTTCTCCAGCAACTCCAGACAAGGTTAGGTTCACTCTTTTTCCTTTTGGCTCTCTTTGCTTCTATGCCCAGCTCTGCAGGAAGAACCACGGTGCTGTTGTGCCTCTCCAGCTCTCTCTTTCATGGGGAGATCACAAGGATCTACCTTTGAGTACACTGTACAGGACTGTTGTTCGATAGTTCAATCAGTGACATCTTTGGTGCCATCCAGAGAAAATATGAAATTCTAAGTTTAGTAATAGCAAAAATCATTCCCCAAATTCCTTAAATGGTCTCTTGCTTCAGGTCCTTTTTGCAATGAACCTGTTTAGTCATTCCTGCATTTATCCATGGTTTCATCCCGCCCAAAGGGAAAAAAAACGGTAGTAAATGAGGCTCTTAGTTTAGATGGACATCAATTGCTCCTATTTTAAATAGTAACTTCATTGGAAACCCGCCATGGTGCCTTTGCTGTCTTTTCTGTCAAAAGAGGTCTTCCTTAAGTCTAACAGGATTCTCTCTCTCTCTTTAATTCCAACTAACTTTAATGTAATATGTCACACATTCACCAGAGGTGTCCAAATGCTACACCATTAATCTGCACGATGGCTGTGAGAAGCAGAGAGGATTACTATTGTCACTTAACCAGTGATAACACTGGAGGTTCGTGCCCATTTCAGGGTAAGTATATGTAGGGATCTTTCCAGAAATTCCCTAGCCTTCCATGTCTTCCTAAAACATGAAGTACTCAAACAGTGCCCTTGGTGAGAGCTCATGGATGTTGCTGGATGCGCATGCCACCAGGGCAGGCTCATGAGGAGCAGAAATACTGTCTCACCTTACTCCTCCTGGCCCTGGTTAGTACCCTTTCTCCCTCATTGTGCCATTGCTATCCCTGCCATCCTTGGCATCCGGGGCCCTAATGCTTTGGGGTACATTTCAAGGTCATTACTCTTTGCAGTGGTTTTCTTAGGCCTTATCACAATCTATAATCACTACTTATTTAGTTCCTTTGTATAATTTGTCTAGCTCCCCTGCCTTCCTAATATCAGTCTCATTTATGTTGTATTCCTCAGAAAGTGATGAGTTCAATAAAGATTTAGTAATGTAAGAAAAAGAAGGAGAGCATAAGCAGATAAAGAGGGACATAATAAAAAATCAATGAGAGAATTCAACTTTCCTCTAAACCATCTCTTCAGCTGCCTCCCCTACCTTAGGTGTCACAATTTGTTCATTTTATGGGATACCTTCTTAGATTCTTATTCTCACCTCAACCTGGCTATTTATAATAGAATTAACCACTCTGAATCATAGTTACATTCTTAGTAAAACAGAGAGGATTATAGAAATTCCAGGGTCATAGTGAGGATTAAATGAAATATTTCTGAGAGCTCAATCATAGTTTCTAGCACATGGTAGGCATTCAATAATGCCTACTTCGTTAGCCCTGAAGTGATTTTGTGCCTTGGAATGACCAACCATCCAACCCTAGTCCTGTAAAATAAAATCAAACTACAAAATGCCCCTCTACTTACATGTAGAAGGCAGTCACCAAGCTTGATTGAAAAGTGGCCTTAGAGAGAATTTAAGAACTGTTTTGCTGTCTCACCAGCCTCTGGGCCTATGTCTTAGATATTCTTGTTATTCAGAATGTATTTTAATGAACTTCTTCTAATAATTAAGCCCGTCATAGATTAGATCACAGTACGTAAATACCACAGTAGACTGAATTCTAATTTTCTAGACCAGATCCCTCACCTCCGGCATGTTAGGCTGGCGGAGGACAATGGGTTTCATTCCTCTCAGAAGTACTTGTAGAGTCTTTCCTATGTGTCAGTCACTGTTACAAGTGTTGAGGATTCCAGAGGAAATCTAGCAGGCTACTTTCTTGGAACATGTTTTCTAGTGAGAGGATATAGATAATAAGATAACAGAATGAACAGGTAGACAAACATATTTAATATGGCATCTGGCGGTGGTAATATTTGAGGGACATCAAGCATGAAGAAGTCATGAAACTGCCTGAGGCATAAGTGAAACTATCTTAGCTTGGGGGCCAGCAGACTCCAGAGGAGATGGTAGATAAGTTAAGCCCAAATGATGAATAAGAGCTGCTGTAAGAAGAAGGAAGAAGACCCAAGACAGAAAAATCCGAGAGAGAGGTAAAGGAATAAGCTGCTGGGGATGTAGTAAGCAAAGGAAGATGACAGGAGTGAGGTTGATAGACACATGACAATGTTCAAGCTATACAGAGTTTCAAGGCCACCGGGGCAAAAGGAAATTGAGAAAGGCTTAGTCAAGGCAGCATGGTGATCTGATTTGCATGACCAAAGACTTTCTTGTTCAGATTATCAGAAACATGTGATCAAGTGAGTGAAAAAGATGTAGAGAGAATAATTGGAAGACAAGTCTTAACTTGAACAAGGAGTCATGGTGGAGATGAGCTCAGGAGAAGTAGGCCTGTAGGTTCTGAATATTTGCTGTAGAAAGGGCAGTTGGGAAATTATGATGGATTAGATGTGACAATGAAAAGAAAATCACCACCATTGACTCTGATTCTTTCACTTCAACAAGGCAGGTGATTATATCACTAGGAAGATCCAGGTTAAACAAAAGAAATATGAAATCACAGCATATTAGGTGCTAAAAAGAAAAGGAAAAAAGTCAGTAGGAATTTTAATGCAGGCTGCTTTTTTGAGGGGGGAGATATGCAAAGTGTCAATCATCAGGCTTTATGCACTGGCTTCCTCTGTCTGGAAGGCTGGCCATGCTAACCTCAGAGGAAATTCAATTGGTCTGATACAATTTGATCTTCCTGGTCTAATCGAATCAACATTCTGTGACAATCTTTTTTCTTTCTGATCCTTAACCGTTTTTTCCCCTTTGTCAGTTTTCCCCAACAACCAGATAAGCAGAGTCCTTCCCAAATGTGCTCCACGTTCCCCAAGATACCCACTGCAGGTCATCTTCTATCAATAGTAAAAAAGCACTGTCTTGTACTCTGAGGTGTTCTGGTAGGAGAGCCTTTTTAATGCAGGTGTCCTTAGTAGGTTTGCGCAGAGCAGCAAAGTAAAACGCACTCCCTGCCTTCAAACTCATGCTGGCTCCAAGTGACCCCATAGGACAGAGTAGAACTGACCCACCTGTGGGTTGGTGAAAATGTAACTCTTTGGGGAATAGAAAGCCCTGTCTTTCTCCTGCAGAGGCACATCAAAATGACAATAAATACGCAAACACACAAACAACACTCACAATGAATTGTGTTGCCATATCTACCACATCTCCTGCATAACACACTGGGAAAGTGCCGTAAGCCCTTTTCCAGAAGCACTGGATTGATGACAGATAGCAACCAAGATTTGGCCAGTCTGCTTTCAGCTGTTGTATATTACCTGTGATCAGAGACTCATGCCCACATTCCCATTTACTACCAAACCCTTCTGAAGACAGGCAATGAGTGACCCAGTGATGCCAAACTAACAATCAGAGTAGCCAATCTGCCCACTGCCTGGATATATTAAAGTAAAGCAAAATTTTAAAAATCATGGTGAAGTAGACAAATATACAAAAACAAACTAATACAACAATATTTTGGAGAAAAAAACAACTACGTCTTACACATAGGAAAAAATTTCACAAAAAGATTAGATGACTCAAGCACATGACCAGCATAGAGGGTCAGAAATTTTTCTGTGGAAGAAATGGAATTGGTACTACCTGATAAGGAATTCAAATGAATTATATTGATAACCCTTCAACAAATTCAGGGGGAGATCAAGGAAAACTAAGATAGTAGTAATGAAAATATAGATAAAATCAAAGAAAATATAGTGAAGACTCTACAGAATTCACAAAAGTCAGACAAGAATATATTGACAGAATATTTGAAAAATTAGAAACTGTACAAGCTCAACAAATAGAAATGCACAAGATAAATATTTCAGAAATAGACATAGCAGTGGAAGAGCGAGAAGTAGAACTGAATCAATGGAAGGCAGAATTAGATTAAAAAACAGATCTCTTCATGGTAATCTGTAAGAATAATTAAAAAAATAATAAAGTGAAAAAACATGGAGGAAATTGTTCAAGCTAGTTTTTTAGAGAAGCAGAACCTGTGATATATGTAGATGTGTGTATGTGTGTGTATAATTTATATCTAACAAGTGGCTCACACATCTATAGAAGTATAGAAGCCCAATCCAAGTAAGTCCATGGGTCAGATGGTAAACTGGAGACTTTTCCTGACTTTGTGGTGCCTTGGACTGATAATCCAGGAAGCAAGAAGATTACACATCAATAGAGGAAGAGACAGATGAATCCAAGGTCAAGAGGACAGGCTTATGGCTATAGAGTTCAATAAATCCAAGCTTGGTAAACAATATGGAGATCCACTGCTAGCTCCCAGGGTCAGGGGGCGATATAAGGACTATTGACTCAAGTATAAAGAATTGGAGGTCAATGAGATCGATGCAAGGTCCAGATCAGCAAGAAGAGGCAATCCTTGCCACAGAGCCTGCTTAAATGAGAGTAGGCCACTAATCCAAATAGACTTCCTTTCGATTGCACCATGGATATGACCTGAGTAAGGAGGCTTCACTTCTCTCTAATTCTTCTACAATTGTTTTGCTGCCCACAGCAGATTCTATCCTATAATTTATTACACTATCAGGTCACATTATTGGCAATTATCAAGCCTTAATTATCAAACCACTGAGATGGCTGGCCAAATCATCTTGACACAAGCCCAATTATCAAAGAAGTCAAAGAATTACATGTGATATCATCAAGAGGAGAGATTTACATGGTGTAATTATTCCAGTACAGGAATTCCAGAACAGTACGAGAGAAAAAAAAGAAAAAACTGAGAAAATTTCTAAAGACTGTTGGAATAAAACCTAATATCATGAAAGAAGCCCAACAAACCCTAAATAGGATAGACTTCAAAAGCAAAGCCACTAGGATGTTTCATAATAAACTTTCCAAAACCAAAGGAGGAGAAAAAAATCCCCAAAGCAGTTCAGAAAAGCCTCAAGATACATTCAAAGAAAAATTCGTATGACTAAGATCTGATTTCTTAGCAGAAGCCACGTAGACAAGAAAGCAAGGGGATGACATATAGAAAATCCTAAAGAAAAAAAATATAATAAAGAATTATGTACCCAGCAAAATTGCCCCTCAAATATTATGGTGAAATTAAGATATCCTCCAATAAACAAAAGTTAAGGAAATTCATAAAATTCAGACCAAACTGAAAAGAAATGCTAAGGTAGTCCTTCAGACAGTGACTCAAATAAAAAGACAAACGATAGCCCCCCCCCCCAAAAAAAATCTAAAAACTGGTAGCAGGGGAGCAAGAGAGAAGGATATTAAAATACTTAAGCAAAATAAAGCAATATGTAGAAAACAGAAAGCATAAAGCAAGTAAGACAAAAATAGAAAGACTGTGAATATGAATAGAAATTGATGAGTAATTGTAGTTTATATAATGGATTAAATTGATTAAACAATAATGACTGTGGCATGTATATTCAGATTACACAATACTTGCTATATACTCTTCTGTAACTGTCTGCTGACCATGGGCAACACAATCACAAAGGTAATGTTCTACATCCTGATGTTCAATTCTAACTGCCCATCTTGTTAGCAGCCCAACATGTAACCACTATGTCATCAGGGCTCAACAAAAGTAAACTAATAATCAAAGGATGAAAAAAGCATATATTAAGCACATGACATCTAATAAAGAGTAGGAATCACAATATTAATTTTTGTTAAATTAGACTTTAAGGCAAAAGGTAACAAAAAGGACAAGGAAGGACATTATTTGTTGATTAATTGGTGACAACAAGAGAAGGTAGAATAATAAATATCTATGCACCCAATAAAAGAACCCTCAAATACATAATCAAACATTAATAAAATAGGTCCACAATATTAATCCCATCCACTGCAATTGAGTTAATTCTAACTCATAGCAACCTTATGTACAGTACTATTTATTCTGGTGACTTGAGTTAAACGACCATCCATAGGACCTACACATCTTCTGCTTATACAGATTGTGTTTGTCTGGGTAGACTAGAGAAACAAATTCATAGACACTCATATGTTTATAAGGGAGAGGTTCATATGCATGAGAAATTGAACTTTGAGAAAGCATCCTAACCCAGTCCAGTCCAAGTCCATAAGTTTGATACTAGCCAATTTGTCCAATACCAATCTATAAAGTCCTCTTCAGAATCACGAAACATGGAAAATGATGCTGAATGCAGGATGAGCACAGGCCAGTGGGTAGAAAGTCTTTGGATGCAGGGGCATTGTAAGCATCTCAGCACTGGCAGGGATCTCTAGATGGCTTCTCCTCCTCAGAAGTCTGGTTGCATCAGGGTAGGTCCATGTAGCTTCCCCAACTTAGGGCACTTGCACAGTTCCTATGGCTTGTCAGCTGCAATGTCTTCTAGGGAGTGGCAGAGAGAGACAAAGTGTCTTTTCTCATATCCAAGGAGGAAAATCAGGACTTTCCAAAATTCTCAGGAGAAGTCTTTGCACACACATGCCTCATTGCCTATGATCTGATTGACCCCTACATGCTTAATCTGTAAATTGACAATTATATAACTATCACACAGATAAAGTAAACATCTAATAGGTTTTTCATCTATTTCACTCCTAGTAGCCCACCTCAAAAGTCCATACAACTCATGCTGTCCTCATTACTACTTTGATTTCTGCTATCCATTTTGGTATCCATGCCCATCTTGTCATCAGTGATTAAGTGCCACCACTGCATATGTATATGAGAGAAATTTATATCAAGATAACAGTTCACACAATTGTAGAAGTGGGTAAATCCAGTCCAATTCAAACCCATGGGACAGAAGTTAAGCTACAATTTTCTAATTTGCAAAGGTGTGGGGACTGATGTAGAAGGAAGCAGGAGGAAGAACCAGGAATCAGAAAGACTGCAGGTTAGTAGATGTAGAGGCAGATGAACACAAGGTCCACAAGTCAGCTGGCCTAACAGATTAACAGGCAATATGATGGGCCATTGGCTTAAGCCCCTAGAACCAGAGTTGGATAAACCAGATGCAAGATCCAGAACAGCAAAAGATGGGCATTCCCTACAGTGCCGACTCATACAGGAAGAAGGTCCTACTTCTGAAGAACCTGCAAGCTGGCTGTGACCTGAAGAAGGGATTTCCTGGCTTACACCCTATCTTGTTCGAATAGATTTGTTGCTCACAGTATATCCCATTATGGAAATGAGTACAGTGTGTTAAGCAATATCATGGGACCTTAGCAGATATTAGATGCAAAACCACTGTGAATTCTAATCCAGCCAAGTTGATATAAAACTTAACTCTCACAGAGCATAAGTAAAAACAAAGCAACAAAAAGGGAAAATCATATCTCTCTGTTGGTTTTTTGTGTTGTAGTGTCTTGTGTGTTGCTGTGATGCTGGAAGCAATGTGATCAGTATTTAAAATACCAGCGGGGTCACCCAATGTGAACATGTTTCAGCAGAGCTTCCAGAATAAGAACAGACTATGAAGAAGAAGTAGGTTTTTCACGTCATTGAAAAATCATATGGGTAGCATCAAAACATTGTAAGATACAAAAAAAAATAAAAAGAAGCTCAACATTGTCAGAGGTCATGCCTAAAAATGGTGCCCTCATGTCTGGAAGACACTTGAAATATAACTGGAAAAGAGCTGCCTTCTCAAAGTAGAGTTGACCATAATGACACCAATGGAGTGAAGCCTGCTGGACTTTCATTTGCTGATGATGCATGACTCAAAATGAGAACAACTAGCTGCAAGCATCAATAAATACTCAGACCTTAGAATACATGAAGCATGAACTAAGAAAATTGAAAGTTCTCAAAAATTAAATGTAACACATAAACATCAATATTCTAGGTGTTAGTGAGTTGAAATGGATTGACATTGACCATTTTGAATCAGAAAATCAAAGGTCAACTGTGCTAGGAATAATAGATTTAACCATGAAAAAGGACATTTCAGGAAATATCTTGAAGTACAATGCTGTATGCAGTAGGATTATATCTATCCACCTACAAAGAAAACCAATCAGTACAACTACTATTCAGATTTATGCACCAAACATTAAGGTAAGTGTTTGAAGAATTCTATCCAAGCCTCCATATAGACTACATTGCAGAAGGAATCAAATTGACTATGTCTGTCCAAAAAAGCTATGGAGACGCTCATTATCAGCAGCTCAAACCCAGATAGGGGCCTACTGTGGAACAGATCATCAACTACTATGTGTAAGTTCAGATTGAAACTGAAGAAGATTAAAGCAAGCTCATGAAAATCAAAATACAACTGTGAGCATATCCCACCTGAATTTTGAGACTATCTCAAGAACAGATGTAACTGAGACAGAAAACTTGATGGGCTGTGAGGGCACATCAAGAGTGTCAGTCTTGAAGAAGGCAAAAGTTAATTAAAAAGACAGGAAGGGAATGATTAAAACAGGTGTCAGAAATGACTCTGAAACTTGTTCTTAGTCAAAGAGTAGCCACAGCAAATGGAAGTAATTATGATATCAAAGAGCTGAATGGAAAGTTTCAAAGGGCAGCTCAAGAAGACACAGAAAGATATTATAATGATACATGCAAAGATATAGACTTAGAAAAACAAATAGAATTTGTTCACTTATCCTCAACTGAAAGAACTCAAGGAAAAATTCAAGCCTCGAGTTGCAACATTAAAAATTTCTATGGGCAAAATTTTCAGTGATGCAAGAAGCATCAATAAAAGATGGAAAGAGTACACAAAGCTGCTGTACCATAAAGAGCTAGCCAACATTCAACCATTCAAAAAAAGCATATTAGCAAGAACCAATGGCACAGAAGGAAGAAGTCCAAGACCAATTGAAACGTTTCAGTAGCTGATGAAGTGCTGGAAGCATTTTCTAATTGAATTTACTAGGAAATTTGGAAGATAGTTACTTGAGTAACTAACTAGAAGAGGTTCAGTGTTTGTACCCATACCAGAGAAAGGTGACCCAATATAATCCTCGAATTATAGAACAATCTCATTAATAGCACACACAAGTAAAATTCACCTGAAGATCATACAACAGTTGCAGCAGTACATTGACAGAGAGCCACCGGAAGTTGAGGTCAGATTCAGAAGAGGACATGAAACAAGGAATATCATTACTAATGTCAGATGGATCTTGGCTGAAAGCAGAGAATACCAAAAAGATGGTTACTTGTGTATTGCTGAGAGAACCTGTTTTTAGCCATAACTTATTGTGGAAATAAGTTTCATCCCTTTTTGTCGGGACTAAACCCATGCATCTGGGAACTGAGTCCCTATAAATAAGCTTTTCTTACATACTTTCCCATATCTCACAGAAGTAAAGGCTGTGAGATCAATAAATATATATGCATTCATATTCATTACAGCTGTATTCACAACAGAAATATGGAAGCAACTTGAATTTCTATCAATGTTGTTTTGGGGCCTGGGGGCTCTGAATCAGTTTCAAATGATATCAAGGTCATTTGACAATATAATCAAAGACTATATATAACTATTTTTTATGAATAGCAACTGAGATTTTAAAATCTGTGAGTAGTCATCTAAGCTGCCGCTCTTGGTCTTTCCTCATCCACAAAAAGAGTAAATAAAATAAAAGACCTCTGGAAACACATAGTGGTAAAGGACTAATGGACCATGACAACCTCAGTCTTCATGACCCTGAGATTAGAGGAACTAGATGGTGCCCAACTAACATTGCTCTAAGCAGAATCATAATAGGAGGTCTTGGATAGACTGGGAGAAAAATAAAAATAAAAATCTTAAAAAAGACCAAGCTTATTGGTCTGACTCATGGACTACCCAAGACGATGATCCTTAGATATCTTTCAATTTGGAACTACACTCAACTTTCAACCAAAAAAAAATAGCCAGTTGTATAAAGTAAACAGGAGGGGAATAGATAATCTTAGACTAATTAGTCATATGCAGTCACAAGGGTAGAATTTGCTTAGGAATAAACCTGAGAAGGCAGAAAAGGATAAATGGAAATGAGAAGCACAAGGAGGACTTGGGATAAGGTGTGTTACATTGTGGGATTGCACTCAATGACATGACACAACCTGTGCATGAATTATTGAATAGGACAACTGGATTTCTCGATAAACCTTTGCCCCGTTCACTATAAAGTTTCGTGCTGTCCAGTTCTACTCTGGCACACAGAGGATCACGATGTTCTGGAGGGTGTTCTATGGGAACTGGCACAAAAAGGTGGTGATCGTGGTGGGAATTCTAGCTTATCTATGCGTAATGCTGAGTCTGTAGGAAGGCCAGAGTAAACGGGAATTGGAATAGAAATCTCATTGTCTCCAGGGGTATGGGCAAGAGACAAAATGCTTTAAAATTTTTATATTGAAAGAAGAAAGGCAAGAGAAACATAGAGAATAGTGTGTGGGGGTGTGCGATAATGAATGAAACTAAGCAACCAGAATATGAGCAAGAGGATGAGAAAAATTAAGTATGAGATGAGAGAGACCGAGAGAGCAGCGCTTCTATTATAACTCAGCGTCTGTCTGATGGCTAAATGAACTTCCTTCTGCCCTCACCTTTGAGCATCCGATCAGACATCATGTCGGTCTGGGGCTCTGCGGTTGGAAACTACAAACCCGATCCCAGAAAGGTTGCTTTGGGAGCAGCATCCATCCCTGAGGAGTAAGGTAGTGCAACAGACAAGATGTAAAACTCGGCATGGCCCACTGCCTCTGTTGTACACAGGCGTGCCGGGAGTCTGAGCCAGCGTGAAGGCACCTCGCACCGAGCGACAGCCGTGAGACACACAATTCACCTGTGCATTTTTTGTAATTTACATATTGGAAATTCACAGACTTAAAATTTTATAATTCAGTAACTTCTGGTAGATCTATAGAGTGGTGAAACCATAACAATTGTTATTAGAACCTTTTCAGCACCCCAGAAAGAAACCCCCTAACTACTAGCAGCCCACTCCTTGTTCCTTGAACCATCAGGCCATGGAAATCATCAACCTATTCTCTCTATGTATAAATTTTCCTGTTTTGGACATTTCATATGAATTGAATCATGTAAGAAGTGGTCTGATTTTGCTTAGGAAACATCCACTGTTACTTACTTTCCATTGTTTAACTGTTCCATATTTCACTGTAAGTATGTCTCGTCTCACATTCTCATAATTTGTTTATCCATTTATATGCTGATCGATATTTGAGTTGTTTCCACCATTTGGCTATTGGGAATATTATTTCTAAGAATGTTCATGTTCAAATAGTTGTGTGCGCAGGTGTGATTTCATTTGATTCTCATAACAACAGATAGACATGATGGTGTCTATCATGAAAAAGCTCAGTTCAGACAGTTTACCGAACAATTTGAAGCCTAAGAAACTTCTTGTGATTTTAGTTGATTATAAGAGCAAACAAAAGGAAATACTATGAAATTTAACCACCTTTTCCAGGGTCATGATACACACCATTGAATCAAAAGAACAATGAAAGGAATGAGGCAAAGTGCGTCAGCAGGGCTGTTGTAGGTGCCAGTGGCCTTGTCTCTGGAGGGAGGTGCCGGGGTGTAATGGGCACTGCCCATGTTTGCCCTGTCCTGTCTCAAAGGTCTGTGAGCACTGCCTTCTGTTCTAGCCGACTCACCTTATGCCAGCGACAGACAAGAAAATAAGTCAAAGACAATTCAGAGACAATTCTAACCAGCCTTATGAGGAGCCACCTTGGAAAGGTGTGGGGTATTCCCATTCTGAAAGGTCTCACTGAGGTGGACTCCAGACTCTGGCAGCGGCAGGGAGAGGGGATTGCTAACTCACCTCAAGAGGAGCCCCCCCAAAGAAGACTTAAACGTGAGCCCAGCTCTGGGGCATGGCACAACAGGGTCAGAGAGGCTGCTGGCTCCATTTCTCTGCCTGCGGGGCTTTCCCAGAAAGCGCTTGGACACAGGAGGGTGACTGACGTGCAGTCTCATTAATGTAGCCCTGACGGTTCGGCAGGACCCAAGCCAAAGCTGGTAATCATTGACCCTCAGAATCTCCCCAGGGCGAAGCAGGAGAATCAGCAGGAATTTGGGTTCTCAATTAATTCCGCTCCTTATGGTCTACCCCAGAACCTTGCCCTTCCCATCACCTTTTCCAGAAGCAGGCTGGCTTTCCCAGCCCAGACACTGGCATATAGAAGCCCAGAATTAAGGCATCGAAGATAATGACATGATTGGATCCTGTCGTCTGTTAATGGTTGCCATGTGAAAGGGAAATCCAAGCTGGAGGCAGCATTACTGAGCACTTTCTATGCCCAATTGTTTTGCGAAACTCTTTGTATCCATTTGGAGAGCATTATCAATGTTCCTTTTTTTTTTTCAGATGAAGATGTTGACACACTGAGACACTAAGTAGTGTCCAATGTCAGAGCTAATAAGTGACAACAGATTCAAATCCCACTGAACCTGGTCTTAACATTGGTCCGAAAACTTGAAAATGTTGGCCACTTGATGAACTGGGACTGGGACTATGTAAGTCTGGGATGACTAGAGAAACAAATCCAGAGGCACACAGAAGTGTGTAAGACAGCACTTTATATCAAATTGTACATTAAGGAAACATCCCAGCCCAGTCCAGATCAAGTTCCTAAGTCCGATATTATCCTACACTTCAACAGTAGTCCATAAATTCCTCTTTCGACTCACACAGTCATGCAGGACACTGAATGCAGGGAGATCACAGGCTAGTGGGTGGAAAGTCTTGTGGATCCAGTAGTGGTGGAAGCATCTCAGCACTGACAGAGGTCTCCCCCTGGCTCCTCCAGTTCCAGGGCTTCCGCTGCATCAGGATAGCTCCATGTGTCTTATCAGCAGGAAGACAAGCAGAGAGAGTCACCCACCTCCAGGAACGAACACAGGACTTCCCAGAATCCTCAGGAGAAGGCCATGCTCACACAGAGGTCTCCTTGGCTATGACCTGATGGACAGGCTAGAGTCCAGCCCTTCACAAGTTGACAGGAGATAATGTAACTGCAAAGCTAGAATATGGATTCATTTCAATTTCCTGCCATGGTGCTCTGTGCTTGTGGTTGTGTATGTGCCCCAGATTTGGCTGTACCGACTCCCATTGCCTGTGGGTATCGCATCCCACAAGTCCCTGAGCCCGTCATCCTGCATCAGTGGTGCCACGAGGGAGCTGTGTGCGTCTTGGGAGTGGGGGTGGGGGAAGGCTGTGGGAGGTAGGTGGTAGTGGTGGCATTGTCAGGGAGGGTGACACATACATGGTTGTCTTAAAAAAAGTTTTTGGCTTTCGTTTTTTTGCAGTGCTTCAGTAGAAATGTATTGTTTTTTTAAATAAACCTATCCCTGTAGTTAGATATAAGAAGATACATGTTTTGCAAGTCCAGCTTACATGTATCAAAACACTTGAAAGCTAAAGCTTTATGCCAGTTTACTTTTTGACCCTTTTAATTTGCATAAGTCAAAACTGTCATAATTACCCAGTTATGACCACATTTAGAGGCATGTGGCTTGGGCTGCATGTTCTATAAGCATGTGTGATTGTTGTCAGAGTTTCTGTAGTTGCTGGTTTTGTCAAATTGGTGTTTGCCAGACTGGTGTTTTAGCTGCGATACAATTTGGGGGGAATGAAGTAATAACGAAACAGGAGTGAAAAATCCAAACTGGATTCTACTCAGTTGCTATGGATCCCTGGGGGTGCAGTGGTTAAGTGTTGGGCAGGGATCCATATGATTGGCAGTTCTGAGAAAAAGTCTGGGCTTTCTTCTCCCATAAGTAGTCAGTCTTGGAAAACCAGAGGGGAGCTGTGAGTTAGCATTGCCTCAATGGCAGTGAGTTGAGTGAGTACTCAATTACTAATCATGTAACAACTCATAACGTTGTAATACAGTGTAGAAAAATTTTACACACACACACCCCCAAAGCTGCTGCTAGTATTCCTATAATTTAAGAAACTAGTATATGGATGCCGTTTACAACTGTTTGTATGATTAAGGAGCTCTGACAGCACAGTGGGTTACATGTTGTGCTGCTGATTGCAAGGTGGGCAGTTGGAACGTACCAGCCACTTGACAGGAGAACGATGAGACTGTAACATTGACAATTTTTAAAAATCATTTTATTGAGGGTTCCTACATTGTTTTTCACAATACATAAATAAACATACTGTGTCAAGCATCCTTACATGTCCACTTCCATCATCATTCTTCAATCATCCGCCTTTTCCCTTGAGCCCCTCGTATCAGTTTCTCCATCCCTTCCCCTCTTCCCCTGCTCTCTCCTCCCCACCAACCCTCAATACTTTATACATTGTTATTGTTCTGTCATATCTTACACTGCCCGACCTCTCCTCCAACCCACTCCTTTGATGCCCATCCTTCAAATAGGAGCTTATGTGTATCTCCTTGCAGCTGGTTCCCCCTCTCTACCCCACCTTCTCTCTATCCTTCCAGCATCTCCAATCTAACCATTGGCCTGAAGGGGCTCATCCATCTTGGTTTCCCCATATCTCCAGCTCCCCCCTGTACTGGTGTACCTTCTGCAGTCCATCTGGATTTGTAAGGTAGAGTTGGGACTATGATGGTTGGGGGGTGGGGGGAGGAAGGCTTCAGAAACTAGAGGGAACTTGTGTGCATCATCACTGCCTGGCTGCCCCTTGACTGGTCTGTCACCTCCCCGTGACTCCCCTGTAAAGTTTTGACCAATTACCCACCAGTAAGCCTTAGGTTTTCACCCTGCTTTGCCCCTCCTTTGTAATGATGTGATTCTTTTTCTTTGATGCTCGATATCTGCTCCCTTCGACCCCTCTTAATCACACATGCTGGTGTGTTTCTTCCACGTGGGCTTTGCTGTTTCTGCGATGAATGGTGACTCGATTATCTTGAAGTCTTTGAGATTCCAGGCATTCAATCATTTGGCAGCTGGGCACCATCGTTTCTTCTACTCTGTTTGCCTCTGTATCCATTTGTATTCAGCGATATCAGGAGTCAATTGGTCAATTGATTTTGAATTTTGTTCTTTGATATCTGATTGTTTCAGCACCTCATGATCATACAGGCAAGTGATCTTATTTTATGGTGGGTTTTGTTGCTCCTGAGCTAGATGGCTGCTTGTTTATGCTCAAGCCTTTAAGACCCCGGATGCTATATCTTTTGATAGCTATTATCTTTTGAGAACAGGGTGGAGGAGGGGCCAGCATCCCACACTCAGAGGGCAAAGACAAGAAGGGAGGAACAGGAAGAGAGCTGGTCCAAGCTCCATGCCGACACATGATACTCAGAGGAATACATCCCTCTGGAGACCCATTGTGCCACAGAAAGGACAGGGCAAACAATTCCTGGAGGCACGAGAGAGGAGAGGAGAATGGGTGGGGACAAACATATGGACAGGGAGGGGGAGCAACAAGTGGTCTCGAATCGATGGAAAGGAGGGTATGGGAGGTCTGGTTGGGATTAAGCAAGGACAATGAATCTGTGAGAAAACAGTGAAATGCCAATGAAGGTGGAACATGATGGTGGGACAGGAGGGAGATGGAAGGAAATAGAGGAAAGAGCTAGAAGGCAAAGGGCACTTACAGAGGTCTAAACATAGGTATGTCCATACATAAATACAACTATCTATTATAAGGTGGGAATAAATTTAAGAACATATCTATAGGCCAAATATTATGGTAGCAAGTGGACCTTGGGTCCTCACCCTGTCCTCCCTCAATGCAAGAACACTTTGTTCTATGAATCTGGCATTCATTGAGGCTCACTGGCCCATCATGATCACTGAAATAAAATGGGTGCACAAGCAAACATGGTGAAGAAAGCTGATGGTGCCCAGCCATCAAAGGTTATATCTGGGATCTTGAAAGCTTGAAAAGAAACAATAGACCATTTACCTGAGAAGAGACCACACCCACACAGAAGAAGCACAACAGCCAGCGTGGTCACATGGTGGTGAAAGTGGTGAAAGGTCTAGGCAATAGACATCTAGTGGGGTTGAGGGGGGGACACACACATATCCCTAAGTGCACACATCCCCAACGTGCCCACTGAGGACATGTGGGAGCATGAGCAAGAAAACATTGACAATTTTAGAAATGTCTCTGTCCTAAATGGTCCCTATGAGTCAGACTTGACTTAATGGCAGTGAGCTTTGTTGGTTTGGGTTCTATGATTAATATTTACATGAAGCATGACCAAAAATAGTGTGTGGTCTGGTGTGGAAAGAGTTCCCTGGGGAAGGGGTGACTCCATGAGTTACTGCTCTGGGCAACACTAATCCTAGAGACATCGCTGTCCTGAATTCCTTACACTCAAGGCACTAGATGAATTACTGTCATACTTTATAATTGTCAAGGTTTGGAATTTTATACCTAGAGCTTCTGAAGAACAAAATGTACTTTCTTTTTGTAGGCAATCAGGAAGAGTACATGGAGGGCATCCTGTCCACATGGACTTCATTAGTTTCTGGGCTGGAAAGACTGAGTTGACGTAATACCAGCCCAAACCACAGAGACCTAGAAGGGTCAGACTAATAACAGGATTCCTGTATACATGATAAATACAACTTTTTGTAAATGTTAAGATTCTTCCATTAAATTGCAGCACCATCTGAGGTGGGTGCTTCCATGGATGGGATTTGAGAATAGTGTCTTTACAAATGTGTCTAGTTTTTAAGATAACTCTCCCTGAAGCACACATACTTAAGAAGGTTAACAATTTAGAAGGTGGGTACTTAGTTTGTAGGAATTGTTCTTTACAAAAGAATTCAGTAAGTGATTTCTTCACATATCTAGTTTTAATGCCAATGCAATATGTTTTTGCTAGACACAGTTCCTGGTCACATACCATCTTTTGTGAATACCACGAACTGAAAGCTGGTACTTTCTGTCCATTCAGAGGCAGCTAGGGAGAAAGGCCTAACAAAGCACTTCTGAAAAATCATCCACTGAAAAGCCTCAGGACTTCAGATCCCTGAGGTTATGTACCTTAGTCACCCTTTCAGGTCTGAAATGGAACTTACCCTGATGGTGCAATTATATATATATATATATATATATATATATATATATATATATATTATATACATATATATAATTTTATTGATGGTTCAATTTTCAAACAACAGTTTGGCCTAGGGGGAGCAATAACACAATGGAGATATACATGTCTTAGAAGAACCAACCATTTGAGATCAAAATCTCAATTATTGGGTTCAGAATGGTTAGGAAAGAAGGAAGAATGGAAATAGGACACACAGGAAAGCAGCAGAATAAGTACAATCTATGACATGAAGCAAAATGTATATGAATTATTGACTAGAAAACTGATCTTCCCTATAAAGCTTCATCCAATTCACAGTAAGCTTGTTTTTTTTTTTTAAAAAAGGAAACTCTACCAGACCATAGTTCTACTCTGACCCATAAGAAGTCTCCATAAATTGGTATTGACTCAATGGCCACCGGCATATTTTAGTCCTAATATTAGATTATATATATAGACAAGTTCAATGACATTTTCCTTGTAATGGACTTTTTAAACTGATAATGAGAATTAAAAAGTCATAAGACTAGAAAAGCCTTTGAATCATTGTGCTAATCTAATTGTCATCTGAAACAATCTCACCCTTCAAATAATGACCCTTAGGGAGTTTCTGACCTGATTCAAAGTAGAGGTCTAAGAACTGGAGCACTGAATTGTATCTGCCCCCCACTTACATACCACTCCCCGCTCCCTCAGATATGTGGTCAATCCTAACTCCCTGTGTATGAAACCCCATATGTAAACAGAGTTTATGATGTTAATTAGACATATCAGTGTATGATATGCTTTAAATGATTCACTTTCCAGCTATAATGAGAGCAGAGTAGGCAGAGATCAAAAAGCAGGTGGGAGAAACGTCGATGCCAAGCCACATGAAGATTGCCAAGGAGCCCTGGAACAAAAGCAGAGAGAAACAAGGACCTTTCTCCACAGCTAACGCAGATGAGAGGCTTCCCCCAACAGCAGCACCCTGACTTTGAACTTGCTCCCCAGCTCTAAGAAGTAAAGGTGTCGTATTTCTGTCATAGAAGCCATAGAGAACTAAGACATGGAATCAAAGCTGACAAAAATAACCTTTTTCTCTTTCGTAAAAGAAGGTTCCCCACCTGATCGTGGTACAGATGGATAAAACTCCACCCGGAATTCTGTTGGAACCAGTCCTACGTTCCCCAGACCTCAGCTCCCTTTGAATGTCGTAACCATGATTATGTGTTTCACCAGAAGTCTTCACTCCGATCCTGAATCTTGACAACAAGAACTTGGTGTACCGCAAGACCAGCAACTGAACCGCCAAACCCAGAGTTCTCTTGGCCACTACACATTTCACTAATACATGAAGAGTTGAAGACTGTCTCCTGGAGCTTGTCAAGCAAAGGCAAGTGGCTTAATTTTCACGAAGAATTCTAAGTCAATAAGCCTTTGGAAAGGCTAGAATACAACAGCGGGGGAAACTTGCTTGGTTAGGCATAACCCAAGGGGAATTGGGCAAAGTAGCCATTACCCAACTACCTGCCCTATTTAGCTTCTGAAGTACCACTATTAAAGAGTGATTCGGGATGAACGTCAGCCTCTCCACAGTCCCTTTTTTAAAAAATCACACACTTTGAGTCGTTCCTGTCTTATTATATTTATTTGCTTGAGAAATACAAGCCTATGGAGCCTGTGCTCTGTGTCAGCCACTGGGCTGGATGAAGACTGACGATACAGGAGAGGAGCCAATGGGCAGTTACTTCTTCCAGATCAACTTAAAATAAAATGCATAATTTAAAATTATGCTTAAATGCTACAAAAAAGAAAATCAATGAATTTTATATGGGCAAGGGATCAGATTTAAGTGGGTGAGGCAATCAGGACTCCCTCTCTCTTTGGGAAACTGACATTTAAATTGAGGCCTGCTCAGCTGAGAGAGGCAGGCAAGCCCAGGTGTTCTTGACAAGAGAAAGAGCCCAAGAGGTAGGCTCAGGGAAGCTAAATCAAGTTCCCAAATTCCCATAGTAGATATGAGGATGGACTGGGTCTCAGATGGTGTGTCCTTGTCAGTGGCCCCTCAGTTTGGTGAGTAAGCATGACCTTGGCAGTCAGTAAATGCCTGCTGAACTAACTGATGGAGACAAGGCCTGCCTGCGGCTAACCTTTTGCAGAGTCCTTTCTAAGAGAGAGGAGGTTCCTATTTTCTTCTATTAGTCCTCATCTCCACATGCGGCTGTCTGTACAAGCCAGGATCATGGGGCAAGTCCAGAGAGGCCTCAAATGAAAAGGGTCACACCTGTAACTCTAAGCCAGCATTTGTGCTGAGCTCACTCTGTATATACCTCCAAAGGAAGCATCGTGCTTGACAGCTCCAGATCTTCAGCTACTCCCATACTACTTCTTAATTGCTTTGGTATCTTGACCACAGTGGAGTTCTATGAGGTCTAACAAAGCCCCTCTGATGACACAAGGTCAGTGGTCTCTTTCTTCAGCTGTAGCATGTGAGCCAGTCCCGGTGGTTCCGCACCCTCTCGCCTGAGCACCCTCTCTCCATGTCCCTTGTTTTGCACTCTGCTTACGTTCTTTCCTATCTCCAGAAACCTTCACCTCTCCTCCTCGCCATGCCTTCTTCTCTCCTTTCCTCTCCATCAACCTTGACTCATTACCTAGAGCAGCGGTTCTCCACCTTCCTAACACCTCATGTTGTCATGACCCCTGCCCAAACATAAAATTATTTTCATTGCTGTTTCATAACTGTCATTTTGCTACTGTATGAATTGGGTGAGCCCCGTGAAAAGGTCATTTGACCTCCACAGCTTGAGAACTCCTGATCTAGAGTGTTTGAGTTTCTCCATGACCCAAGTTATCACCACACTTTTCTTAGCGTATGAGTCTCTCATCTCTCACATTGACAAGGAGACTTTGGAAAATCAGTGTTCCTAACACAGGAGGCAGTAGGTGTTCAGTCTATGTTTGCCTTCTCTCCAGGTTTTAAAATAATTATTCTGTGCATGCCACAGGGGTATGTTAGCAAGGGCTTCTCAGGCAGGTGGAGCTTCTAATCTTTGTTTTCTTGCTTTCTGCTTTGTAATCCCAGGCTGTTGCTTGAAGATTCTGAGATTCCTAGTATCAGTTTCTTAGCTCCTTGGGTCTTTGAGAGATTTCCATATGATAATGCACGTAAGAGACTTCTTTGACTTGGCCCAACCCTGTAGGTACTTGGGAGTTTCATTGTTCTGGAGGGGTACCACAGAGCCCTGGTGTGCCATGGTTAAATGCTCAGCTGCTAACAGAATGATTGGCACTTGAAAGCTGCCAGTTGCTCCACAAGAGAAAGATGTGAGCGTTGGCTTCCATAAAGATTTAAAACAAAGAAAACCTGGCTGCCAGTGAGTCAAGGCTGGCTCATCAGGGCCCCCTGTGCGTTCCTGTGGAGGTACTAGTAGTTTCAAACTGCCAATCGCCGCCCAGCGCATAACCATTACATCCCCAAAGAGCAGTTCTGCTCTCTGTCCTATAAGGATGGAATCAAAGAAGGGCGACACCATTTGCGTTGTACTCCAGGGGGCACTGTTTGCACAGCCTGTGTCTCTTGGCCGGCTCACGGGAAACCTAACCGCTCTTTCACAACCACGGAAGATGTCCTCAGCCCTCCTCTGGTACTCTGGTCTGGACACACCTCTTATTGCCGTGGTTTTTGCCATTACTTCGATGCAGTGCACTCACCCCAAATGAGGCTTCTTCCCTGGGCCAAAGGCAGAACTTTTGAAGTTTTATAGCGAAGGATTTCTAAAACAGATATTTTGAGTAGAAAGCAAGCAGACCCCAATCTGTAGCTGAGTTTCTCCTGTTCCCTAGGACTCTCTAACTTTGGTTTCCCACCACTTTTAAAAAATCATTTTATTGAGGGTTCATACAACTCTTAGCACTATCCATACATTTATCCATTGTATGCCAAGCACCTTTGTACATTTGTTGCCATCATCATTCTCAAAACATTGTCTTCCTACGTAAGCCCTTGCTATTAGCTCCTCATATGTCCCCTCCCTCCCTGGTGCCATCCCCCCATCCCCAAACCCTTGATAATTTATAGATTATTATTTTGTCATAGCATACTTTGTCCAATGTCTCCCTTCATCCACTTCCCTGTTGTCCATCCCCCAGGGAGGAGGTGATCTCTAGATCAAGTGTTCCTCACACCACCCCAAGATGGTGTCAAGCAGACAGAGATCAAGTGCCCCCTTTTGGTCCTTCTTGGAATAGCTGAGGCTTCATTTTCTTTTTTTGTTTGAGAGCATCTTGTCACTAAAGACTCCAAATCCGCTTCCATTTTACTTTCTCTCTCTCACTTATAAAAACACGTTGTGTTTCTCAGATCTTCTATTCTGTACTCAGAGAATGGGTCTGAAACTAATACAGTCCATGGGTACTTTATAGAGTCAGTACCCTTGTCCTCCCTCTTAGAAAGTCTTTTCCGTCCATTTAGCCACCATCTCCAACCCACCTCTTTGACCGGTGTGGTAGAACCGTCATGGGTAACTAATGCCTAGCTCAACTGTTAGATGATTGAACTCTGAGATCTTATCATAGAGGCCTAGTCATGGCAGAGCATAATTGGTCCACAGCATATTTAAATGAATATTTTTTTCTTTCTACTATTTTTCACATAATTTCCATGTGTTCAGGACTCTACCAGAAATTCCGGTGGTACAGAGGTTAGGCACTTTTCTTATTTTCTCCTTGGGAGCAAAGAGTTAGCAATCTGCTTCTGGGAAGATACCCAACCAAACCCATGCTCAATGAATTGATTTTGACGCACGCTGTTGTTGCTCTTGTCTCCGTCCCATCGTGACTCTGTGCTCAACAGAGGTGTTCTTGGGCCAGCCTCACAATTGTTCCTGGCTTGGAAGCCCTTGATGCAGCACTGTGTCCACCCGCCTGGTTGAGGGTCTTGGCTGCCCCTCCACTTTATCAGACATGATGTCTTTCTTCAGGGACTGGTCTCTCCTGACAGTATGCCCGAAGACAACATCTTGCCATCCTTGCGTCTAAGGATCACTCTGGCCTTACTTCTTTCAATACAGATAGATTTGTCCTTTTAGTTCTTCTGACCCAGCACTTCTGCAACCTTATATTTGGTTTCCCAAATGATAAGTCTTTATGGAAGCAGTCTCATTCTCTGACCTTTGAACTGCTAATCTTTGAACCCAGGGCTCCTTTCATTAAAGTTTATAGCCCTATGGGACAGTTCTCCTCTATCATATAATGTTGCTATGAATCAGAGTCAATTCGACGGTAGTGGCACAGACTCTAAATATGTTATTGCTTTTAAATCTTACTAAAAACCCTTTTACCCTGGTGGTGTAAAAGTTTCAGCGCTTAACTACAAACTAAAAGATTAGCAGTTCAAACCCACACAGAGGCCCCTGGAAAGACAGACCTCGTGATCTGCTTCTGAAAGGGCTGATCTTCAGAAACCTGCAGGAGCAATTCTACTTGCAACACTCAGGGCTGTCATATATCAGAATCTACTTGACAGCAACCACCACCACCAAAACTCGAAGTAAGATTATCATCGTTATTTACAGGTGGGAAAATGGAGGCTCAGAAGGCTCTGTGGTTGGCTCAGCGTCATGTGTCATTAAGGAGAGGGTTGGAATTCCAGTCTGTAACTATATCAACCCAAGTTAATGTTTCTTCCTGTCTGCCATACTGCCTCTGGCCGTTACCTAGCTTGTTAATATTCCTGGACTAGGACTTCACCTTGTCTTGATCCCACATACATGTTATACCTCACTAGTTATTCAGATAGCACTATTCTGATTAACTGACTTTTGATATCCTTACAGAACAGAATGTATCTTCTGAGAGAGACAACACTGTTTGACCTTGCAGTGATATGATTCTTATTCCAAGAACTTTTTTCTCTGGAATGAAAGAGAGACCCAGAGAAGGTCTGTGCTGCAGTCCCACTTGGACAAACCATTTTTCTGGCTTCACAGTGGAGTAAGCGTGAGCACACATTCCACTCCAAGGTAAAGGTGGAATATTCATGAAGTACATTCCAAAACTGAGCCTTAAAAGGTCTCCAGGTTCAGATTTCTTATATCTGCTCACAAAGCCAGGAAAAATTGCTTACACTGGACTTGCCAAATTGTATTTTAGAAGAGTCCATGCTAACTCTGGAGTTTTCTGAGTGAGTTGTTTGAGTATCAAAAACACAAAAGAACATTTCTCTCTGCTTTAGGAAACTAAAAGAGGACATCATTTTCTGTTTTTAACAAGTTGTGGGTATAATGATTTCTTCTAGGAAAAAGAATTACAAACTTACTGCCTATGAGGTGGAGGTTAAATAAGACCCAAATTTCTAACTCTTCCAGATTGTAGTACCACTCTAATGTCTCTTGCCTCAACTCCTCCCCCCTCCTCAATATTCCCCCTCCCACCTTTAGGTTCCATAATTTGTTGCAATATCTCCCAGTACTCAAAACTATCAAGGAAATAGCTCTTAAAGCAGTGGAGAATGGCAAGAACAAAATCCATGGGTCAAGGGATAGTCTAAAGGCTTCTCCTAACTCACATGGTTAACTAACCCAGTTGGGCATGTCACATAACAGGCTACTAACGCCAAGGCTACGAAAATGAACAATCAGGTCAGACAATTGGCTGCTGGCTCAAGTTCTAAGAACCAGAGGTCAGATGATGTTGAACCAGATGAAAGATTCAGAGTAAGAGAGATAACTTTCTTAGTGCGTTCATATGTATTGGAGGTAGGCAATACCTCTAAGGAAACTCCCTTTACGTGAGTAAGACAGTGTGCAAGCTTGTGCCTTGAAGAATGGAAGTAAGAGTGTTGCCTCGGTTACAGTGATGACTGGAATCTCATAATCTAGTAAGGCAGTCACTCACTCTAACACTGCTTCATCACTATAACGGACAGCTTATTTCCAAATGGGAAAATAAACACTGCCATAGAGGCTTGAGCTTACAACAGAACAAAAACGGAGGAATATTATATCAGATCACAAAACAGAATGCAATCATCATTTACACAGTGCCAAACCACTGAAAAATCATGGTCCAGCCAAGTTGACATGCAAACTTACCATCATAGTTTCTATATACCTTTTTTTTCTTTCCATTAACAACAGGGAATCTGATCTCTTTGGTGAATTTGTTAGAGTACATTAGAGAAACAAATCCACAGAAATACATATGTGTATAAGAGAGAGTTTTATATAAAGGGTAAGTGTACATTAAGAAAGCTTCACAACCCAGTACTCTCCAAGCTAATAAGGCCAACATGAGACCCTATGTCCAACACCGATCTCCAAAGTTCTCCTCATTCTCACAAAACACACGACTCAGACTACAGAAGGAAAATCAAATCAGTGAGCATGTAAGCATCTCAGTGCTGGCAGGGGTCTCCATACATCTGTTCTCGCACCCAGGGCTGCAGCAGGGTAGATCTATGTAACTTCTCCTCAGGGATGTCTTGCAGGAAGTGAGCCTTGCCACCTGAAGCAGGCACTTGAATAAGGAAGGTGACCCTGGTCCGACCATCAGTAAGTAAGAGACCTGGGAACTGGAAAGGTGAGGCTCACTGAGCCATTGATCTCTCCACCCTTCAATTAATCCCATGTGCTGATTGGCCAGGTAGGCTCAATCAACCTTAACTATCTCAGTGGGCTACAAGCTTCTTATTGCCTAGTTTCACCTGATCATTATGTGGGAGTCACAAAGACTATGACTTGGAGAGCCATATTAAGGAATTCACTGCACTACAGAGGTCAAGGAACTAGAAGATTTTTATGCTTCCCTGGGTCCTGAGTGTGTGCAAATCCATCTGGTAACTACCCAACTACAGCTTGAGTCTGTTGTTATTTTAAAAATGAAGTTCTCTACATTGATCATTAGATGCATTTGTGTTTTCTCTTTTTAAAAAGTCATCTGGCAAGTAAAGGACTGACACTTAAACCATTGGGTTTCCTCTTTGGTGACTGCCTTGGCACTCTTCCTTGACCTCTTTCAGAGTGCCAGACCTGTGACATTACAATCATCGTATCCATTATCTCTAAGCTCCTTAAAAGGCGGCACTAGTACCTCATTCGGCACCCAGCATAGCAACTGACAACAGAGTGGCACATAGGTGTTCTAGAATCAGGTTTGCACAATTAAACTAAAGAAGAAGACAGGGACCAGGCCTCATAACTCCATTCTGCACCTTGTTTATGGTAGGCCCTCAGGAAATGCTTGATTCAATTGATTATTGAGCTGAAACAAAGAAGGAAGTTGTCATGGAAACTAGGGATTTATTCTCCACAATTGTAGAGAACCGAGAAGAAATCATTTGACTTTTGTTCTTGGGCCCCAATAGCTCATATATCCTATCTCTAATAGAAAATCTTGTCTCTCAGCTATATTAACTAAGTTAACGTTGACTAACAACAGTTACCTAAGCTGAACAGAGCTGTGAGAGACTTGGCAAAAATGCAAATATAGTGTTCTTTTCATTTACACAGAGGAATACTCGCATGTATATTCTAAATAAGAAGTGGTATATCCAATATTGATATTGATTGATCAAATGAAACAGTTTTATTGGCACTACATCCATATATTATATAAGTCAAGAATAAAATCATATCAAGAAGGATTATGCAGTTCTTATCACAATCAATTTTAGAATTGTCTTTTTCCCTGTATTCACTGTTATTCATGCCATTGTTTTCCCTTTTGACATAAAAAAGCACAACAAAACATTCACCAATTCAACAACTTCTGCATATATAATTCAGTGTCATTAATTATATTCTTCAAGTTGTACAACCATTATTGTTATTCCTCTCTAAATTGTTACACCACCATTAAAATAAACTCAATGCCCCCTAATTAAAAACCCCAAGATGTTTATTTTCAGGCCCCTTTTTGATAAAGTGGTTTCTGAAAATACAGAGCTAGGAAAGAGGCAATGTGATGAGTGCTATAAGTAATTCAGGATGGGCTGTTCTTAGATGAGTGCTTGCAAAAGAATAGCCCCTGCTCAAAGGTCAGCAATGACCAGACTTTAAAGATGTCATAACAGAGTTATTCGATCCCGTCTAAGTTCACAAGGGGTGGAGGGAGACTTTGAATCAACAGTTCAAGGCTGATTGCTATGAGGCAGAGGTCGGACATTCCTCTACCTCCCAAACTTCTTCCCAATTTTTATATCAATTGTCCCCACCACAGCACTCTCTATTTTGCTGCTGGATTGATTACCATTGCAATGGTTACACAGAACTCACAGATAATACTTAGAATTCAGGTTCAGGAAAGCTCAGGATAATTCTTTTGATCAGAACAACTTCGTCTCAGTTGTGTTCCCCAGACATTCTAGAATGGGTTCTCAAATCTCATTCCGTCTAAAGTCACTAATGACTCCATTTCTAGTAGCAAAGACAGATCTGTCAGTATATGGCATAATGTAGCAACCTAATTAAATACTGATATGGATCCCTAGTGGCAGTGTCAGGTAATTTTTAAACTGCTAACTTCAGGGTGGTGGTTCAAACAGAAAAGCTGCTCAATGATGAGGTTACAAGGCAGAATCAACTTGATGGCAGTTGATTTTATGAGACAGGGTGAATTGATATCTAAGAATATTTTGATCAAACAGAATCCTTGATGTGACATCGTTCTCCAGCAACTTGGTGCGACATTTATTACATTGGACTGCTTGCATGATGAAAAGATATTTAATCTGGAAATGGATCTGCCTTCCTAGTATATAATGATTCTGTCAAAACTAGCTGCAGTGTGTGCATTGTTTTCTTCCCTCTCTTATCCTATGGCTGTTAGTTGCTGTTATGTTCTATTGACTAGTGACCTTATCATGTACAACAGCAGGAAACATCGCCTGTCTGCACTGTACTCACAATTCTCGTTAAGTTCGAGTCCATTGTTACAGCCATAGTGCCAATCCATTTCATCGTGGGTCTTCCTCTTTTTCTCTGGCCCTTCTGTTTTACCAAGCATGATGTCTTTTTCCAGAGACTGGTCTCTCTTGATAGCGTGACCAAAATAGATAAAGTCCCTCCTTCTCAGGAACAGTCTGCTGTGCCTCGTCCAAGCTGGGTTTGTTTGTTCATACCACAGTTCATGATACTTCCAATATTATTCATCAACAACACAACTCAAGTTCATCATTTCTTCTCTAGTTTAGCTTTCAATGGCATAGAAGATGGTTGAAAACTCAATTACTAGGTTCAGGCACATTTTAGTCACCAAAGTGTTATAGTTTCTCTATAACACTTCAAGGAGGTCTTGTGCTACAGATCTGCTCACAGAAGGAAGTACATCTCTTGATTTTTTGACTGCTGCTTCCATGATTGAGGTTCCAAATAAAATGAAATCCTTGGCAACTTCAATCTTTTCTCTGTTTATCTGGATGTTGTCTAAATGTTCAATTGTGAGGATTTTTGCTTTCTTTTCATTGAGTTTTAACTCAATTTCAGGCTGTTGTGTTTCATCATCATTGAATGGTCCATGCCTTCTTTGCTGCAAGCAAGCAAGGTTGTATCACATGCATAGCAAAGGTTATTATTGAAGCTTCCAACTATGATGTTGCTTTCTTTTGTAGAGTTCTTATTCATATTTCTTGTATCATTTGCTCAGTAGACAGATTAGATAAGTATGATTAAAAACAACCCCAACACACACCCTTTCTGATTTTAAACTAGACAGTGCTCCCTTGTTCTGTTGGAAAAACTGCCTCTTGGTTTTTTGTGCCAGTTCCAATATGAGCACAATGAAGTGCTAGAATTCCCATTCTTTTCAGTGTTATCCATAGTTGGTTACAATCCACACAGTAAGGTGCTTATGCATAGTTTATAAAGCAGACTTAGACAGATTTCTGATATTTTTAAATTTCAGTGTAGATCCACCTGATATCTGCCATGATATTCCTCATTCCATATTCTGAATCTGGCTTCCATTCCTGGCAGCTCCTTTTAATTTCTGGATATTTCATTCAACAAGATCCAAGTATATGTTCACCATTCATTTTATTTTAAAAATGATATATGCAATGAGAATATAATTGGTCTTGCAAAATTCTATCATACCATCACCAGCTTTATTTTGATCACACAAGTCATAATTTCCAACTGCTGATCCTCTCTCCTACTTTCCAACTTTCACATTCCTATCATGTGTAATTATCAATGCATCATGACTGCAAGTTTGATCAAATTCAGAAGTTGATAGAACTATTCAATTTCTACATCACAGATTTTAGTGCTTGATTTGTGAATTTGAATAGTTGTGTTAGTGGGCCTTCCTTGTAGGTTTATAGATCTTATTCCATAATCAAAAGCATTGTACTTCATGATAAATGTTGAGCAGGAAGAAATACCTATAAACATCTATCAATAATTGGAATGCAGAATGCACAAAATATGAATTGAGGAAAATTGGAAGTTGTCAAAAATGAAATGGAGTGCATAAATATCAATATCCTTGGCATTGGTGTACTGAAATGGATGGATATTGGACATTTTGAATTAGACAATTCTGTGTTTTGTTATTCTAGGAGTTGTTTTCATTTGAAGATGATGTTTAGTTAAGGAGATGCTTATGAATAGCAAGTTGACAAATGGTAAACTATAATGGCTAATATTATATGTCAACTTGGCTAAGTTATGGTTCCTGGGGATTTTGTTAGCCACTAGAGTGGTTGCAGTTTTATGATGTAATCCAATACAATGTAATTACTTCCCATAATGTAGCCTAATGTAATCTAATCAAACACTTGAAAAAGAAAGTCCTTAAGGTGTGGTTTGCTTTCAGACTATAAATAGATATTTTGGTAGATCATTCTCCTCTCTCACTCTCATTCTCTCTTTCTCTCTCTCTCTCATCTAAACTATTTTGGTTACCTAACCTATGAATTTTAAACCGTGTCACCTCCCTTAAGCTATAGTCTTTGGAGCACAAGCCTGTAGCAATTTCACTGTGTTTCTCTAGAAAACCCTGACAAAGCCAGGCTATCAAAAAAATATATACCAAATGGCATACTAAGCACTGAGTGACTTAACTCTTACTGTCTTCCTACTAGACTTTCCTACCAAGGCCTCCAATCATCTATCCCAATTATCCTATGTCCGTTTTCTACTAGCCCGGTTGGATCACACACACACAACTTTTCTTCTAAAATACTCTGTACTCCTAGTGAGTTGGTTCCTCCATCTATGAAAGCAAACTCATTGATTTTATGCAGACACTGGGGAGTCTTTTAAACTATAATTTAAAGGTGCTCACTGAGTTCCCACTATGCACATGACTCTAACTCCCATCCTTAGCTCTTAGCTCTGAGGGCACTTTCTCTGCCCCTCTGATGGAGGATGAGCTTTCCTTGACTGCTCTCACTGTCTCACCTCAGGGCACTCATCAGAGGGCATTCAATTCTTTACTACTTTGTTTGCATCTTCTTTCCCTGCCTTGGCCAGAGGGCTTTTTGGGCACAATGGCTGTGCCGAGCATGATTCCTGATAATCCAGTAAACATATGTTGATAGTGATCAGTAAATAGTTAATAGAGACATGTGTGGTGAAGTTTTCATCACTCAAGGCATTTTAGCAGAGGGTCGATGCCCACCTAATAAAGAAGGGTCTTTTAGGAAAGATAGTTCTTTTATCATTATGCAAATCACATGACATCATAATTACTAAACTTCCCCATTAAACTGTGAGCTCCCTGAGAAGTAATATTTCATTGTCTTCAAAATTCCACAAAAAGAGCATATAATATTCATTTTGGAAGCTTACAAAAGCTCTATTTACTGAAATGGACTTTTGTAGAACAAGAATGCTGGAGCACTGAAGAAAGAAATGGCACTAATGTGATCCACTTGCCTTGCCAGGCCACTAAGAATATCTTGGTAAATATTAGCCAATGTACAGCCTTTTGCTTGCTATTAAGATTTACTGATTTCAACCAAAAGGTACCTAAAAATGGCATGTTACATAACTCAGACCCCAGAGACAGTCTGTAATTATCCAGCAGTTTGTAAAACACATATTGGTTTTTTCTTTAGGTAGACTAAAGCCATTGTCTAGGTAAAGTAGGATACGTGCATAACAGATCTGCTGTGTGAGTAATAGGCATAGCTAGAAGAATATCCTGTATTCTTCATTCTCTGGATATAATTCTTCTCACCATTCAAGTATATAAATCAACAGTAGTGGCTAACCCACTACATGTAAAAAATACCTTTAGTAAATGCCAGATTTGGCAAAATCAATTCAATAACAAAGGCCTCTTTTAAATCTCTATTCCTTACATAATAGGGACTGTTGAATAGAGAGATTAACATGCGCTCTTGTTTCTTCCTGGTGTGATCTTACTTTCATCTTGCAAATACATAAATAGTCTCTCTGTGTATATATAGCACAGGTTAGGGAACTATGGGGCAGTTCTGTCAAAAGGGGTCATATTGATTAAATGGAATCTCACAAAAGCATATTCACCTGTATCTTTCTGAGCACATTGAAAACTCAATATTCCAGTGTGTCTCATAGAACAGACATGGTCAAAAATTATTAGGCATGACTTAGGAGAAAGAGCAAGAAAGCTATAGAGCGTGGCAAAGGAGAGGAATGAAATGGTGGGGAACACAGTCCATGCCTGCTGCTCGAGGACCTGGACTGGTGGTTTGTCATGTCTTAGCATGACGGTATTCAAGCCATGTGAGGCTTGCGGGTGGGGGAAAGTCTAGTTGGGGCTTGGTCTGAGAACAACCAATTGCCTTGGTTTAAACAACACAACTTCACTATCAAATTAAGAGTTTTAAGCTAATATAAAATGCATCAGTCCATTTCCTGAAACCTAAAATTAATTACCCTGGATCTAAAAGAAATCAGTTTGCATTCAGAGAAGAACTCCCAGCACGATTCCCTTGCGCTTTCCAGACATGGATGCTTCAAGTTGGAGGCATGCGTTGGTAAGTGCAGACAAGCACTGGCAAGTATTATAGACTGATTACTTTTGTTTCACCTGTTCTCAAGGCCAGGCAAATGCTACTTTGTTACTAATGCAATCATGGAAACCCACTCTTATCCATCTAAATGAGGGGGAAATAGCCACTATTAAAATTATTTAGCCTTGTAACTGAAATGATTATAAGACTAGCTGGAAGAGAAATGGGGAGGGGAAGAAAATCTCACAAGTTGTTTTGCTCAGAGTTATTTCTGAAATATTGATATTTAGCAATGGTATGTGGGATTTGATTGATAATTTTTAAGTGTTATTTAACACAAAAAGCACTTGTGACAGGCTTTTAAAACAGAATGGGCTTCCATAGACTCAAGAAGACCATGCACACTGCTACAGATAAGAGCCCACCACACAGGGAATCCAGGATAAATAAATCCCTCAGAGTCAACAATAAGAGTCAAGCTACTGGAGAATTAGGGAAGAGTGGGGGGGAGTAAGGGGGAATTGATCACAAGGATCAACCTAGGGGGACAGTGTCCTCCCATGGGGACAAACAGTGGAAAAGGAGGTGAGGGGAGATGGAGGATGATGTGGGATATGAAAACAATCATCTATAACTTATCAAGGGTTTGTGAGGTAGGGCAGGCAGGTGAGGGAGAGGGAAGAAATGGGGAACTGATATCAGGGGCTCAAGAGGGGAGAGAATGCTTTGAAAATGATGCTCGCAGCATATGTGCAAATGTGTTTGACACACTGGATAGATGTATAGATTGTGATAATAGATGTAAGAGCCCCCAATAAAAGTATTTAATTAAAAAAAAAAGAAAGGTCATTTATTCTCAGTGGACATATGCAAATGTAAGAGTTATGTGTACAAGGGAAGAAGAGAGATTGGGGAAGGAGCGAACTATTTCCCCCTCTGTGTACCTCACTTGAGACCAGCCCCTAAGTCCCCTTGGGGGACTTGAGGTCAATGTGGGCTAGGTAGGATGAAGACTTGGCCTTCTTAGTGTGTTTACTGCTGTTTGTTTTCCCGGTAGAAACTTTCTTTCTTTGTTCTTCTTTCTGATATATCCCTTTAGCAGCTCTCCTCAAAATTTCAAATCTCCACTCCCGTCTATTTGGTGTTGGCATCTTTTGTTTTCACCTTATTCTGGCTATGGAAGAGACATTGTTGAATATCATGTTGCTGAAAACTTATCACTGAGTCGGTTTCGCTTCCTAGTTTTTGTTAATAAACATATTTTTGAAGGGGAACTTTGAAATCTATTTTTAAAAGCTAAATTTGCCTTTAATTTAAAATATCGCAAAGACATTGCTAACCTTAGTGGACACACCTCGAGTTCTCTTTGGCAAAGGGGTGGTGGTAGCTTACATTTATGATCCCTTGGTTTCATTGTTGTAGGCTAGGGAGGGTCAAGTGCATTTTGTTGTGAAATGGAAGATTCAATAATAAGAAATTATTCATCAGATAGCATTTTAAAGATTCACCAATAAGAAATTATTGATCAGATAACATTTTAAAGGGCTTAATTCATTAACTGAATTATTCACTACACAAACAAAGAAGCATACCTTTAGGGGATATGATTTGAATAAATGCTCCTGAGCCCTTCATTTAGGAGCAGTGAAGGGAGTGTGAGAGATTGGTGGTGAAAAAAAAAAAGAGCAGCATTGATGATGACCATTATGGGGTGGTGGCAAATCATGGAGAGGGGGCAGGAGGGGTCTTGCAGATCCACGTAGAAGGGCTTTGAGGTTATTGAGCAGTAATCATCCAAACAGTAGTGAGGAACTTTGTTCTAAACTTTGTCCTATTGTTTTAAATAGTGCCAGGCATTAATAAAAAGAATTTGACCGATACTTGTCATAAAATATTTTTGGTTAATCAACCTTTAGAATATGACATTTTGTCAGTAAGATGCAGTACAGCATAAGTCCCACTGGACTAGAAGTAGGGTGTCTTGTGACCCAGTTGATACCTGGCCATTGCTTACATGGAGTTGATTCTGACTCTCAATGGCTCTGGAGAACAGACAGGAACTGTCCCTTCGGTTTCCCAAGGCTCTAATCTTTGTAGAGGCACGCTACTCTATCTTTTTGGAAGTGCTGGTAGGTTCAAAGCTACTGTCCCTTAGCTACTGTCCCACCAGTTGTCTTTTACCATGGGTTAGATACCTGATTTGTCACAGGCTTTTCATATTTTCTGAGTATTAATTTCCCTGCCTGATAAAAACCAATAACACTATACAAAGTGATTTAAGTGGCATAATGATGAGCATTTCCTTTTTCATCATTACTTATTTAATTATATGTTACGATAAATAGTTCAAGGGCATCAGCTATGTTTTCATCGGTATTGTTGCTTTAGATAAAGCTATACTTTTTTTTGGAAAGGAGAGGTGATTTAAAGCAAGTCAATGATAGTACACACCATTGGTTATCACAAGCGTTTTTAAGTTTGGGAGGGCCTGAGTGAAGTCAAGAAATATTTGAATATATGATCTTTTAGATTCCTGTCATGTCTTTTTTTGTAATTGCTTTCCCTGTTTACAATGAAACAGAATGGAAAATTTCTGTTGGAAATAATTTTCTGCTATCCGAAATAGATTTGTCAGGTTGCCGAAAGTATCAGTCATATGTATATTTTAACTTTATCTTGTAATGTGTAGTTAGATATTTATGTGATTTGCCTAGTTCACTGCTGATTTACAAACATGTTTCTCTCTCCTTTGATGTGCTTTCAGATTAGAGTGTTGACAGAAAGAATGCTGAAATATCTTCGGAAATGGTTTGTCACTCACTTTTTTGGGCACTCCCGTCAGAGAGCGAGGCTAGTCTCCAAAGACGGGAGGTGCAACATAGAGTTTGGCAACGTGGAGGCACAATCGAGGTTTATATTCTTTGTGGACATCTGGACAACGGTGCTTGACCTCAAGTGGAGGTATAAAATGACCATCTTCATCACCGCCTTCTTGGGCAGCTGGTTCCTCTTTGGTCTTCTGTGGTATGCCGTCGCTTACATTCACAAGGATCTCCCAGAGTTTCGGCCTTCTGCCAACCACACGCCGTGTGTGGAGAACATCAATGGCTTGACCTCGGCTTTTCTGTTTTCTCTGGAAACTCAAGTGACCATTGGATATGGATTCAGGTGTGTGACAGAGCAGTGTGGCACTGCCATTTTTCTGCTTATCTTTCAGTCTATTCTGGGAGTCATCATCAATTCTTTCATGTGTGGCGCCATCTTAGCCAAGATCTCGAGATCAAAGAAACGCGCTAAGACCATCACCTTCAGCAAGAACGCAGTGATCAGCAAGCGAGGTGGGAAGCTCTGTCTCTTAATCCGAGTGGCTAATCTTAGGAAAAGCCTTCTGATTGGCAGCCACATATACGGAAAGCTCCTCAGGACCACAGTCACTCCCGAGGGAGAGACCATTATTTTGGACCAGATCAATATCAACTTTGTGGTGGATGCTGGTAATGAAAATTTATTCTTTATCTCCCCACTGACGATTTACCACATCATTGATCACAATAGCCCTTTCTTCCACATGTCAGCAGAAACCCTTCTCCAGCAGGACTTTGAATTGGTTGTGTTTTTAGATGGCACAGTGGAATCAACAAGTGCTACTTGCCAGGTTCGGACATCCTATGTCCCAGAGGAGGTACTTTGGGGCTACCGGTTTGCTCCTATAGTTTCCAAGACCAAGGAAGGAAAATATCGTGTAGATTTCCACAACTTTAGCAAGACAGTAGAAGTGGAGACCCCTCACTGTGCCATGTGCCTCTATAATGAGAAAGATGCCAGAGCCAGGATGAAGAGAGGCTATGACAACCCCAACTTCATCTTGTCAGAAGTGAATGAAACAGATGATACCAAAATGTAACTGACTTTTCAATATGAAAGAAGCAAAGTCTCAACGATGCCTATTGACTTACAACCTTCATGAAGCAATAAAAATTTGAGGTTATAAAGGAAGAACCAGTACAAGGGTTCTCTGAAGCCCTTCATTGTGATCTTCTAAGACATCTGCTTCGTAATGCAATCATATTAGGCATGGTAAGCATTCCTATGGGGTTGGAATATGGAAGCTGCAATAGCCCACTTGAGATCTTGAATATGATGATCTGAGATCATAAGATGTTGAGGAGAACAGACAAACTTATTAGAAGTCTTAGGTGCAGATAAAATAAGACCTTTTAAAGACTCCTCAAAGAAGTTGCAATCTTTAGATAGGAGCATTTGATTCTGCTGACAAGAAACTGCTTCCATTTAGCATTAACTTTTATTAAGGGAAATACTGTCTCCTGATATGGGGGGAATGTTGCAACCAATCAAAGAAAATACGGGGGGGATAAATAATTTTTAAAAATTGTGTAGCTCTGACCTTCTCAAGCTTTGGTAGTTGAAGTCATGTCCTGCTGTGTTCAGAAAGAATAAGGCCTACACAATCCATGGCTGTGTAGTAATCACTGAAGTCCTTGTCAGCTTCATGCATATCCATAGGCTCAACCACAAGTTTGTTCTGAATTATCTTTTGTAGAATGTTTAAACAAGCTAACTCAGTCTTCTTACATCTCATTGAATGTTAGCCTGTAAGAATTCTGGCTTTGTAAAGGGTGGCGAATATTAAAAATGGGACTGTATTGGAAGATATTAGGAGCTGCACATCTGTTAAAAAGAGTATCCCCTGCTCTTCCAAGAAAGCAATGAAGAAATTGAACGTGCCAAGTCAATCTAGAAAGGAAAATGCTACGAATACTTTTGAAGGAAAAATATGCTTCGTGTGTTTCTTGACAGGGAGCTAATACTGAAATGCTCTTTCTAAAGGAGCCATGTGAAAGAGAAAAGTACGGGATATGTTCCCTACAATAAAAACTGCTAGGTTGTTTTCTCTTGTTGAGGGCCAGCCCCAAATCAAGGTAAAGGGGACCCAATGGAAACAAGGATGCCCTTTAGAGAGAAGACTTTACTGTGAATGTCTCTTAAATTCCCCACCTACCAACATCTGAATGTATACTGGAAAGGATGGTACTCAAAGCTGTGTGGTAATCAAGTGTTTTTAGTGTGTTGATTAAAATATTAAATCTCTAAAACTGTGCATGTACTTCCCAGATATCTCAGTTATTGTACATTTACTGCAACTGACTTACTGGTGGAAAACTTTTGCTAAGGGTGGGCCTCCTCAGGGAAGGGGGTAGAAGTGAGAAGAAAGGATACATCGTTTGCTGCTTTCACTACGGCAGTTTACCCCTTAAGGAAGTCATCTTGGCTATAGACACACCCCTTCCTGTACAAAAAAACCCCCAACTACACCAAAACAAGCAGATCCACTGCTACTGAGTTGATAGCAATGCTATCCAAGTCATAGCAATGCTATATCAGATTTCTGAGGCCGTGCAACTCTAGATGGGAGCAGATGGCCTCATCTTTCTCCCATGGAGCAGCTGATAGGCTTGAACCACTGACCACTTGATGAGCAGGGCGATGTTAACCAGATAGCTCCACCATCCTGTATAATTCTAGCTAGTTATAAGGGTGTGGATTGTTATTGGTAGGGATGAACTGATAGAGATCTAAACACACCCTTGTCCTTCTGACCAAATCTTGTGGGAAGTGTGGGAGATTCGGGACACACTTGGTCAGAGTCCATAACCAGTGGACTGCGCTGATCCACATAAGAGGTCACTCTGTGGTGAGAGCATGATGGCACCACACTTTAATCTCCTGACAAGGCTAAAGGAAATCAGGCTGTCTATCTGCAGACCTCCAGAAGCTGGAATTCTTTGCTGAAGCATTTTTGTGAGCTTTTATGACTCTGAGGTCTCCTTTATAGGTTTAAGGGAAAATGCATTGAAATGATCATGAGCCATCCAGCGCCCTTTGACTGTTAAGAAAACCAAACAACTGGAACCTCTCTGATTGGGGTTTCTTTCTGGGTTTTCCAATGAAAATCTGTTTGCTTCCAAATATTCATTTATTAGCATAACGTGACTCTGAAACTTGGAGTCTCCTTTTCAGTGCCAATTCTCTTTGAACCTCTTCAAAAACCCCAAACCAAATTCACTGCCGTCAAAACTGTTCATAGCAACACCAAAGGAGGGGGTAGGCCTGCCCCTGGGGGTAACTGTTGACTGGAATGAAAGCTCTATCTTGTTCCCACAGGGTGACCTTGCAGTTAGCAGCCCAACCAACACAGAACCCCTCTAGCGCCTATTCACACATAGCTGTTGTAGGGCTAGGAAAGAAGCACCAGCACAGGAAAGGTGAGAGGCTCACAGAGCAGCTAACCCCTGGGCCGGGCACACGTTGAAGAGGTCACATCCGAACAGACGGGGTGGTGGTTTGAGCCCACCCCAAGAGGCCTCGGAAGGAAGAGTTGGCGATCTGCTTCTGAAAGATTACAACCACGAAAACCCTCTGTGGAGCTTGAACACATGTCAGGCGACAAGGAGTGGGAATTGATTGAACAACAACTGATGTGTTTTTGAAAGAGGATATGGAATTTCTATGCAACAAAAGAACCCTCCACATTCAAAGGGAGTGGGTCATGAAATGCATGGGAGCACAATAAGTAAAGAGAATACACAGGAAAAAGGACGTTCCAGAAGGCCAACTTGCCTATAGGTTAATGCTAGTGCTAAACGTGTGAATTACGTAGGTTTTTGATGACCCAGGGACTTTTGGAAGGCATCCTTTTAATTTCCGCGTTCAGGAAGGTATGGCCATAGACCATCCTTTTAATTTCAAAATAGTAGCATTCTTTCCAACAGGTTCTGACCATGTTATGACTGCTACTGGGATAGAGGGGCCCCATGACTATATTTACTGATTTATCTATTTTAAATGCAAGTCGATATTTCTTATTCCCTGGAAGAAACACCACATCTCATGAGACATAATGTGTCCATTTTTTTGGTGGTGGTAGTTGTCCTTACTGACCGCTTGAATTGTCTGTTTTGTCTCCTCTGCTAACTAATGAGGTTTTGCTCTGAAGAGTGGTCAGGGTTTAATATTTCTGAACTCAAGCTGAGTTAAGCCACCAATTTTAGATTTAGCAGTTGGGAGACTGTTTTTAGGAAAAGGGGCTAAATGTCAAAAATCCGTTATTCCTAAGGAGAGGCCGAGTCAAAGAAAAAGATCCTTTCTAAGCTACCAGACCTAAGAAGTGAGATGACTAGCATTCAGTATGTTTCCATCTCTAATGGCTGGAAGGGAGAAGTTCCAAGGGCACCGTGGATACTGTGTGGCAGAGAAGCCTCCTTTGGCTGTTTTTCATAATCAGGGAGATGAGTCTTCCACTCCCTCACTGTGAATAACATGAGTGTCTCCTCCTGTCGAGGGCAAACGTTTTAAAAACCACTGATGGAAAGAATGCAAATGAACCCCTGGGCCCGCCCCTTGGCCGTGCTGCCTGCCATTACAGGAAGTGCATGTCAATCAAAACGTGACAGGGCAGATAGAGGATTTTATTTTGGAAGCCAGAAGTTTGAGAACAATGACTGGAATTTCCTCTTTCTGTCTAGCAAAGGCTGTTTGTCACTGGGGAGATAAAAGTCCAGGGGTAGGGAATAAAGGTTATCAGGCACTGTGGCAGCACAGAATCATGGTGGGGAGTCGGGGGCTGCAAACAGCAGGAGGACTTATGGAGGAAATCTATTTCAATGCCTGTCATTAAGTTTCCATTAAAAGAACATTCCGTTAGGAATTCAAAAATAATTTAATCTCCTCAACCAGATGCACCCAGCTGGACTTCTTGGAGCCTGAGCTCTGCAGTGGGAGACTTGTTCTGAGGACCAGAAACTGGTATGGGCCCACAATTGACCTCTCCATCCAGTGCACCCTTGGCTGGGCAGGGTGTTCTAGAAAGCATTCATGTTTCACAGGAGAGTGAGAAAAGCCCACAGCCTGAGTTTATGGTAGGGCCTACTTAGTAAGTTTTGACCATGACTTACGGTTTGTTTTAAATATTATATATGTATTTATGTACATATGAAAAGTGTATATGTATGTGTGTGTGTATATATATATATGTAGAGAGAGAGAGAGAGAGTTTTGGAAGTTAGTTCTACCATGATCTTTTCAAAAGGCAGTTGAAACAAGTATCTTGCCTTGAGTCAAGTCCACCATCTTGAAAGCCCATGCATTTGAAAGCACTCAAGTCTAATAACTTCATATGCACAGAATGATGGGACAGTTTCTGAGAGGACCTACTGGGCAGCTAGAGATGTACCTGGAATCGATGGTGTTTAGCATACTTTCTTGGCACTGTCTCACTCTTAGGGGAACTCCTTTGCCAGTTCTCTACAAGGACCTCTTGACCTCCTTCTTCAAGGAAGGAGTGTTTTACCAGAGGCTCTGGATGACTATTAAGGTTTTCTTTAGGCACATGTATGTGCCTCTTCACCCATGAAGCCTCCCGGCTGCTGTGTTTTCTTTCCTCATCTATCACTCACTTTAGCCCCAGTATGTTCTCCAGGCTTGGGTTTCCATAGCCTGCTAGATTGCCTTTGGGGGTCACTTGTTTTTGTTTCCTTCCTAAACCACTCACTGGGACAGTTAGCACTGAGTGGGCAGAAACTATGTCAGTTATTAAGATGTATAGTTAATGCTTTTCATATTGTATGTGGGGATCACATTAGTATCCTGGGTTCAAATATCACATTAATTAATATCACAGCTTAGGCAAGATCAAGAAGTATTCTAGTGGTTCATCTAAACAGGTAGTGCAAACTATATTATAGCTATATATTAAACTATGGTACTGTTATATGCATGTACACACATATATTTACCACTAATAGTAATATGTATATAATATTAGTATATTTCCATATATGCAAACACACTAAGAACATAAATGTTCTATTTCGATCTCCAAGTAGTCCTCTGAGTAGAGACAGATCGAGGTCCTGCTTTGATGAATGGGAAATGGCGCCTCGTTAAACCTGGAGAGAAGGGTCTGTACATTCTCTGCTCAGCTTGTATTCCTGGCAGCCAACACAATGCCTCCTGTCTTCAACAAATGGGTTTTTCTAATGAGTGAATGAATGAAAGAGTGATTTCCCCAAGGTCAGCGTGACTGGAGAGTGAATTTGAATACAACGAGGGTCCCTGGCGAGTGTCTTCACTTTATGAGGCCTCTGCTTCCTCTTTTATAAAGTGGTGCTGTGCCTGAATTCAGAAGAGGATGCAACAAAGCAGTCAATGGGAGAGTTCCTGTGTACATATCTATGGAAGCTTACATGGTAAATGGGGCAGGAGCCTGACGCTGTGAAAGTAGACACACACACACACACACACACACACGCACGCACGCCGGGCAGGACGTGATCATGACAAGAAGAGGCATCATGGACTGAGGAGAGCATCTCTGGAAGTTTGTCTGATATACTGTAGCCTATCAATTGGGGCAAGGTGACTGGAATCATTTCATTAGACAGATAGATGCTCATTGAAAACCACCTAGGAGCCAGGCACTGAGTGTGTAAGAATGAGGAAGTGCCGCTGCCACCAGTGATTGAAGGGCAGATTACTAAGACTAACTTCTGGCAATACCAACATCCACGGTACAGCTTCCATCGGCACTACCACTCCTTTCCTTCACCATTGCTATTGCAAGAGCGTGTGTTGTTGTTGTTTACCCTGGACAGTGAGCTCCCATGTACAAAGGTTATCATGATTCGTGGGGTTTTTGTTGGCTGACTTTGAGGCCTTTCTTCAGCGTGGAAGCCCCACTGACACCTGTCTAGCATCATGGTCACACAACAGCCTTCACTGCTCGTGAGTGGCACTGACCTGGCGGAGAACTGAATCCAGGTCTCCTGCACTGAAGGCGAGAATTCTTTCGGTGCCCGGAACCACAGCTAAATTGAGGAACTAACTGCTGACGGTGAAGAAAGTCTTTTATTTTTTCTTTAGGAAGCATGCTTGAAATCATTCCAAAATAACTATATTAATAGTTCATTCTCCATCTTGCTTTTCTTTTTAAAGTGTACTTTATTTTGTTGGTGATCATGGTGAAAATATACACAGCAGACCATATGCGATTCAGTTTCTCCATGTATAATGCAGCAACGGTGACCACATTCTCTAAGTTGGGCAGCCTCTTCACCCTCTTTCCCCTAACTGTGCCTCCCCCAAGAACACAAACTCAGAAGCCAAAGCCAAATTCACTGCCAATGAGTCGATTCTAGCTCACGGGACCCCTAAAGACAGGGGTTTCTGCCCTGCAGGTTCCTGGGACCGAGCCTCCTTGTCCCACTCTGACTGCTTGGAGAATGCCTCTTTAGAGCCACAACAGTCAACACTCACGAACAAATTCAAGGCAGTAGCATCTGGCACCCTAAGATGTTGCCCTTGGAGGTTCCTGGGGAGACGCTGCTGAATCTCCTTCTCACCGGGGTTTTCTTTAGGCACATATATTTGCCTCTTCACCCAGGAAGCCTCGCGGGCTGCTGCGTCTTCTCTCCTCATCTATCACTCACTTCAACCCCAGTATGTTCTCCAGGCTGAGGCTGCCACGGCCTGTTTCTGTGTCCTTCCTAAACCACTCACTGGGACTGTTAGCACCGAGTGGGCAGGAACTACGTCAGTTATTCAGATGTACAGTTAATGCTTTAATGCTTTTCTTTTTTCCTTTTCTTTTCTTTTTTTTTTTTTTTTGGTGTGGCATCACTGCCGTGGTGGGTGTAGGAAGCCCAGCCTTGCTCTTGGAGAGCTGCAGCTGGATTTGAACCGTCAACCCTGTGGGCTGCAGTCCCGCACACAACCACTACACCACCAGGGCTCAACCACAGTTAATGCTTTTCATATTTTATGTGGGGATCACATTAGCATCCTGGGTTCGAATACCACACTTTTTCCTCTTGTTCATGAAATGTGTAGTCATCGCAAATGCTTGACTCTTGGGTCCTGTTTAACAATTCACGCATTGCTTTCACAGAGGTGATTGGGGGTCCACTCATGCACCTGAAGCAGAAAACTTATCATCTGAGAGTCGCAACATGAAGTATCAAAAATTTTATGTTGTAGCAAGTGTCCGATAGTAATTAAAATAAATAAAAATGAACACATGTTACTTTAAAACATGAAAAAGGGGGTGCTGAGAAGAATGAAGACTTCTTGGAAGAGACTAATCAGTGCGTAAAATTCAAAGTAGGAAAAGATGAAAAACGACATGGCTGGATGTGAGGGTGATTTGAGTGTGACATCTGTCACCCCTTTGATCGATGGAGTTAATTCAGTTGATCTGGCTGGCTAGGCGGGTGTCCCCTTCTTCCCTCACCGCTCCATGTGCGTCCCTCCCCAAGCTGCGCACTCGGTTAAAGAGGACAACCTTTCCCGATAGAAGGAGGACCGTCCTTTGGTCAAGGCTATAACAGTAGCTGCACTCCCCAGCTAGAACCTCCAAACAAGTCTCAAGGTCCATTTGTAGGAAAACCGAGGGGAGTCAAACTTCCCAGACTCCAGACACATCCAAATGAGATGCAGCACGTGGCAGTCTGCCTTTCTTTAAAAAAAGAAAGAAAAGAAAAAGAAAAATGGCATGCTTGACCACTAATTGAAAAGTTGGTGTTTATGTTCAGCCAGAAGCACCTGGGAAGGAAGGACTGGGGACCTACATCTGATCAGTCTACCCTTGAAAAGTCCAGGGATAACAAATGTTCTCTGACACACAGGGTGGAGCAGTAGAGAAGTGCCTAACCAGCTGGGTGCACCTATTAGCCTGAGCAAAACAGAATACCGGGAGCATAAACAGGGTGAGGCTTCTGGGAAATCAGGTACTGGCTTACATGTGGATGTAATTTGAACCCCACTGTGTGTATCAAGTACTGTCGTCTTTGAGTGGCAGTGACATGACTGTGCTTCTAATGTTGGCATATGGGATAGATTAGAGGAAAAATTGGAGGCAGAAACTAGATCTTTAGAGAGCACCACTCTCATTCCCATATTTCAGGAGGGGAAGTCGAGGCTGAAAGAGCACATGACTTATCTAATGACTTGGCCCAGGAGTGGAAAAGTCAGAATCCAGGATCTGCTCCTGGTTAGTTCAGGATCCTTTCATGTGCCTTCCCCTCCCCAGGGCTCCCACAGAACTTATGCTTGCAGTTTCTGTTCCTAAAGCTTGCCTGGAAAGCAGGCCTTATGGGGAGAAACTGCAAAGTCCAGGGGACTCAGGAGGACCGGAAGGTCAGTGTGGTTGAAGAGTGGAGAAGACCTTGGCCCATTTGGTGGAGACCCAGAGGCCCTGTGCATCTGGCCATGTCCTTGTCATCAGAGGAGCTCGGGAACGCTCACGAAGGAGCGTAAAACACTTGCCTCAATCGTCAAAGAGGTGACTTCATCCACAGATGAAATGAAAAGTGCGAATGCTTATTTATTTCAGTTAAACTGAACGTGGGTTTTGGAAACTACAGTAATCCTGATGCCATCTCTGTTCTCAATGTCACTGGACATGTCTAGGCATAATCTGAACGCATGACTTCTTAGGAGACAACAGATGAAAGTGACAGAGACCAGGCAGGCAATAAAGGAGGACAGGAGAGGGCAAGGTGCAATGTGGAGTTCAGGAGCTCAGGCAGACAGGCAGACAGAGAGAGTGGGGAAAACCTCGGTGTTCTCATTTCCTGACTTCCCCTCTCTCTATCTAACCTTTCCGAACCCTCTTTTTATTTCCGTTCCCAATGACCTGGTTGTTTAAAGGTCACAATAAGGACCATGAATAATGGATGGATATTCAAATTCCTAGCATGGTACCTGATATAGGCAGCTTGAGTGTGAAGGATGAAGTAGAGATGATGATGATGGAAGAACAAAGGAGGAGGTCCTGACCAATGTGATTTGTCCCATAGTGCTCATTACCCCTGGGCTAAGCCTCTCAATTTCTACCTCCAAGAGTCGTCCCCCGCCTCCACACACACCTCGTTCCCCATCCCCTGTCTTGATTTTAACCTCGAGAGCTCACCTTTCTCTAATCACGGTGCTGCTTCTGCTGGGGGTGCAGAGACTCCTAGAGACTTTCAAGTGAAAGAGACATAGGCGAACATGTAACCGAATTTGTTATTTTACAACTGGAGACACGTGGGGTATGAGATGGATGTGGCCTGTCTGAGATGCACACTATGGAAAGAGTCAGATAGCTGACCCATCTTGTGCTTCAAGCCAGATCCCAGGACTACGTGTTGGTTAAAGAGAGGTGATAGGCCCAAACCAAGTGGAGGAAATCATGATCAAAATCTTGCTGTTGAGCATTTGAGCAGGAGGTGGCGCCACAAGCTTCCAGATCACACAAGTGAACCCTATCTGACTATTGGTGAAGAGAGAACTTTGCCTGTCCAGAATGCTCTTTAATAACCGTTACAATTGTAATAGCCATTATGATTAGGGCATGTAAAGGAGAGCCATGCAGTGTTTGGGTCATCTAATCCTTGAGGGACTGTTCAAATCAAGGTGAAAGACTCTGATAAACTAAATTGTGATAAAAATGCCGAGGTTATCTGAAAGTCACTGTGGTTGGTGGACTGCCTACTAGTTTATAGAGTGTATTTGGCAAGGCACCGTTTTAAATGCTTTACAACTAGTTACTCATATTGATCCAATGGGGATAGGAATCCACTCATGGAAGAAGTCAGGCTGCTGCTAAAGTTCATGGTCTTTCAGGGCAACTCCCAGCTCCTGAAGAACTTGATTCAAATCCTGACTTATGTGCTTTCTTTCTTTTTTAAAAAATCATTTTATTGGGGGCTCATGCAACTGTTATCACAATCCCTCCATCCATCCATTATATGCCAAGCACACTTATACATTGTTGCCCTCATCATTCTCAAAACATTTCTTTCTACTTAAGTCCTTGGTGTTAGTGCTTCATTTTCTACCCTCCCTCCTCTCTCCCATCCTCCTCACAAACCCTTGATAATTTATAAATTATCATTGTTTTGTCATATCGTACACTGTCCAATGTCTCCCTTCACCAACTTCCCTGTTGTCCATACCCGAGGGAGGAGGTTCTATGTAGATTCTTGTCATCTTCTTCCCCTTTCTACACCACTTTCCCTCCACCCTCCCGGCATCACCACTCTCACTACTGGTCCTGAGGAGTTTATCTGTCCTGGATCCCCCCTGTTTCTGGTTCCTATCTATACCAGTGTACATCCTCTGGTCTAACCGGATTTGTAAGGTCGACCTGGGACCATGATAATGGAGGGGAGGAAGGTGCTTTCTTATGAATGTGGCAAATCACTTTCTTTCTGAGTCTTAGTTTTCACATCTGTATGATAGCAATATAAAACTATACAGTATTTTTAGATGAGTTGGGAAAATATATGTGAAAACAAGATTTTGTATAAAGATATTCTGTGGATGCCTTATAGTTTAATTTACTCAAAGATGTGTCAGACAGAAGACAGCACTGAGCATATAGCCTGGGGAGATATAGCCTGTCCAGAACCCAGAGGAGTGAACTAAAAAGGAGAGAAAATGAGGAAAAGTGGACCTCATCATGGCCCATCAAGCCCTGGGCCAACATCCCAGTTCTGAGCAGCCGATGCACAGAGGACCACAGGGCCATCCCCACCACAAGACACGACTGTCCCTCACTGACCCAGAGTGCTCCAGGGGACAGCACTGGAGACATTGTGTGGAAAGTGTGCCTGGTCTGACCTGCGCACAGCAAGGTGAAATGCAAAAGGAGTGCAGCTGGGCAGCAAGGAGAGCAAAGTAACCATGTCCCCAAGGAATCCTGAAAAGACTTCTGACTTGTGGGTCAGGATTGGCACCGCCTCAGCCTTGATCAGGAAACAGATCTGGAACTACCTATGGGTGGTTTGTTTGGTTATTTCTTTCTGTTTTTGTTTGCTTCATTTTCTTTTGCCCTGTGTCTAACTATATTAGATAGACAGGATGAACAATCTGAGGAGAAAACAATGGGACCAGCAGTGATTCTCTGGATAGGGGAGAGGCATGGGGATCCTACAAACCCAGACATAAGGGAACAGCAAGTGATCTAATGCTGATGGTGAGGAAGGCGTATCATACCTGGTGAGAGTCAATCAAGTGCAATGTATCTGAAAAGAATTACTGAAAGAAGAAGAAAGGGTGAGTATGATAGTGGGCCATGAGGAAGGTGAAAGGAAATAAGGAAAGAAATAGGAGGCAAAAGCTATTTATAAAGGTATAGCTATAGGTTATATGTAAATATATGTATTAGGTAAATATATTAATTTACAATGAAAGAGATAGAGGCTAATGTACCTTAATTTCTATGTTTAGTATGAAGATAGCAGACAGACTTTGAGCCTCTACTCAAGGGTTCCCTTAACACAAGAACACTTTATTCTAATAAGCTAGCACTCATTGATACGCACTTCCTGATACACTTGCTGGAGACTAAATGGATACATAGTAAATGCTGTGAAGAAAGTAGATGGTGCCCAGCTATCAGAAGATATAGTATCTGGGTTCTTAAAGACTTGAAGTTAAAAAAGCAGCCATCTAGCAGGGAAGCAAATAAGTCACATGGAAGAAGTACAGTAGCCTGGTGATCATGATGTGTTAATGGGATCAGGTATCAAAAGACCCAAAACAAATAACTATATCATTGTGAACGAAGAGAGTGGAAGTGGAGACCGTAAACTCATCTGTAGACAATTGGACTTCCCCCCACAGAAGGGTTATAAGGACAGTATTGCACCAATGAAGCACACATCATTCCTCTAGTTCCTGAATGACCCATTTCTACCTTACAAATCTGACTAAGTTGCAGAACAAACATTGGTACAGATAAGAGCTCTTGACACATGGAATTCAGGACAGATTAATCCCTCAAGAGCAATAGTGGGAATATTGATATCATGAGGGTAGGAAGGTGATCTGGCAAGGGTGAACCCATCGCAAGGTTAGATATATACCCCAATCCCACCCCAAAGGGGACAAATAACAGAAATGTGGGTAAAGGGAGAAAATGAGCAGTGTAAGATGCAAGATGTTAGTAGAAATATATAATTTATCAAGGATTCACTAGACTGGGAGGGAGGGGAAAAAGGAGCCCTTAATACCAACCAAGGGCTCAAGTAGAAAATGTTTTGGAAATGATGACGGCAGCATACGTACAAATATGCTTGACACTATAAATAGATGGAATGTTATAAGAGATGTAAGAACTTCAGTAAAAAATTTAAATAAATAAATAAATAAATGAAGATGTGTGCAGGATATTGTCATGATTTACATGCAGCACAATAGGGAAATGGCTGAATGGAGTGTGCATCACAATAAGATGAAATGGCATGCTATTTTCAACACATGTTTGGACAGTGAGAAAAGTCCTGGAGACACGTTGGAAAGCAAAGCAGAACAGGTCAGAATCTTATACACTAAAGGACACTGACAGGAAATACAGTTATCAAAGGGAAAGCAGGGGGATCTAGAGGGTCCTAACAAAATATGCAGGTACCAAGGAGAGTCTCCCTGAAGAAAAGAACAGGTAGAACTAGTAAGATTAAAAAGAGCGAACAGTAATGGTACAAGAAGGCAGAAAAGGTTCCAAAGTTGACTGTTGTGATGATTGCACAACCTTCAAGTATAAGACATTCTAGCTCAATAAAATGTTTTGTTGTTGTTGTTAAAGAATGAGGCAACTGGTGGTGAGGTGGGTTAAGGATTGAGGGAGGGGTGTGTTCCAGAAAGGGAATATATGCCTAAAGCCCAGGATGTAAGAGGACAGATTTTACAAATCACATTTTAGAAAATGCACAATAAATTTAGACAATGTTCTTAAAATGCCAAATTAAAAGACTGTGAATCAGAAGCTTTTAGCATGATGATCTCAATTTTATTAAACACACACACAAACTGGAAAGGAATGGCCACTAATAAGTTTATTCCTTCATCAAATTAAATGCATTATTATAGTGAAATATATATATATAACAAAACCTTTGCCACTTGAACTCTTTTTATGTGTAAAATAATTCAATGAGAATAATTATATAGTCACCATATTGTGCAACCACTGCTACTCTCTCCTTCCAAATATGTTCATCACATTAAATCATTCAAGCAAAATCGTCTAAGTTTGCTCTCCCACCCATTCCTTGGTCTATCGCCATGGAGTCGATTCTGGCTCACAGTAATCCTATAGGATGAAGTTTAATAGGGTCTATACCTATTGTGAATATGTACCCCACCCCACCCCAAAGGGGACAAATAACAGAAATGTGGGTGAAAGGAGACAATGAACAGTGTAAAATGCGAAATATTAATAGAAATATATAATAGTCTAATAGGGTTTCCAAGGCTGTAAATTTTACATGGACCGATTAATCCATCCTTCTCACTTGGAGAAGCGAATTGAGTACAAACTACTGCCCTTTCAGCTAGCAGCTGAGCCTTTAACCACTGGGTCATCAGAGGTCCTCTTTCCAAAGTCATTGATCCCATTCTGACGCAAATCCACCTTCTGCAGGATGTCCAAGCATGAAAGCCCCTCTCTAGGAGAGCAGATGTTGCTGTTTCTGTAACGAGCCATCGTTACATGAGTTTACATGAGTTTATTCTGACCCATAGTGTCTGTGTACAATGGAGTGAGACACTCCCCAGTCCTTCAACATCCACACAATGGTTGTTTGATTTAAGCCTCTTGTTGCATTAGCAGGGAACTGTCAGAGGTCCAGGCCAGATTCAGAAGAGGATGTGGAACAAGGGATGTCATTGCTGATGTCAGATGGATCTTGCCTCAAGGCAGAGAATACCATAAAGATGTTTACTTGTGTTTTGTTGACTCTGCCAAGGCATTCAATTACGTGGATCATAACAAACTATGGGCAGCCTTGAGAAGAATGGGAATTCCCAGAACAACCCACTGTGCTCTTGCTGAACTTGTACGTGGCTCAAGAGGAAGGTGTGCAAACACAAGGGATACAGCATGGTTTAAAGTCAGAAAAGGCGTGTGGCAGTTTTGTGCACTCTCACCATATTTATTTAAACTGTATCCGGAGCAAATTATTAAAGAAGCTGGATGCTTTTTGTGTTCTTTTTTTTGAGAAGCTGGATTTTATGAAGAAGAGTGTCAGCATGGGGAAAAGGCTTATCAACAAGCTGTGCTATGCAGATAACAACAACCTTGTTTGTTGAAAGTGAGGAGGACCTAGGCCACTTGCTCATGAAGATCAAGGATGGATGACTTCATCCTTCAGTATGGATTACTATGCAGTGTCAAGAAGACCAAACTGTCAGGAGAGACCAAACCCTCGAGAAACACATTGTGTTGGTCCAGCTTAACTAGAGAAACAAATTTGTAAACACACATATGGATATAAGGGAGAGGTTTATATACAAGAGAGATGAAACATTGAGAAAGCATCCCAAGCCAGTCCAGGCCAAGTCCGTAAGTCCAATATTAGTCCATATGTCTGATATCAATCCATTAGACCTCTCAGACTTACGAAGCACATGCAATGATGCCAGAACAATCATAGGCTAGTGGATGCAGAATCTTGTGTATCCAGTGACGGTATAAGCATATCAGCACTGGTAGAGGTCTCCCTGTGGCTTCTCAAGCATCTCAGCACTGGCAGGGGTCTCTCTGGGCTTTTCTGGCCTCCGGTTCCATTAGAGTAAGCCCATGTGGCTTCTCCTCCGGCTCCTCCACTTCGTAGGACTCAGGGTCTACGCTGCCATCTTGTCTTGTCAGTCGAGCGTCTCCAAAGAACTGAGTCTGTAGTCTCTCACCTCCAACTGGGAAATACCGCGAGACTTCCCAGAATTCTCAGAGAAAGCCATGCCCACACAGAAGTCTCATAGACTATCTCCAGATTGACAGGCTAGGCTCCACCCCTACACTCCCAACCATGAAATTGACACCAAGTACATGACCACCACACATATCATGCTTGGTAAAGTGGAAGGCCCTCAAGGAGATGGATTGACACTGTGGCGGCAACAATGGACTCAGGCATAGGAACTGCTGTGAGGATGGCTCAGGACCAGACAAGTTTTCCTTTTATTCAGCATAAGGTTGTCATGGTTCAGAACTGACTTGACAGCACCGAATAACAACAACAACAACAGTGCGGCAACCACTGCATCAGTCCATCTTCTGGAGGGTCTTCCTCTTGTTCACTGCCCATCTAAATAAGCAAGCATGATGTCCTTCTTCCAGATCCTGATTTGACCCTGAAAACAGTATTGGAGATAAGTTTTGCCACCCTCCTAAGGAGAAGTCTGGCTGTACTTGTTCCAACAAAGTTGTATGTTCTTCTGGCAGGCCATGATACTTTCAATGCTCTTCACCAGTTGTTATTTTTCAGTTGGCGGTTTTGAACCTTAGACTCTGTGGCCAACAGTCCCATCCTTAACTGACAGCACCGTTAGAACTCCATTACCTAATCCTAACAGCTACCTATTGGTTTACATGCATTTGCCTATTCTAGAAATTTAAAATTAGTGGGATCAGATACAGAATTTTCTCTTTTAGTCTGATTTGTTTCACTCAGAATGTTTGGAAGGTATAGCCATATCCTGATGTGTGCCATACTTCACTTCTGTTAAGGCATAAATAATATTCCCTTGTATACTAAGTGATGCAAAAAGTTTGAGTTTGACTAACTTCGGGGGACTGTGGGAGAAAGGACCATCAGAGTGCAATTCTCCTCTAGTAACACAACAGGACACCTTCAATTGGAACCAACGGGTCACCATTGGGGTTTGTCTTGTGGATACACCACATTCTTTTTATTCATTCGTTTGTTGGTGGGCAATCAGGTTGTTTCCATCTTTTGGTTTTTGAATAGTGCTGTCATGACATTGGTGTTCTGGTATTTGAGTGTCTGCTCTCAAATCTCTTTGGAATAAACAAAGGAATAGAATTGGTGGGTCATATTCACATAGTAACCCTATGTTCAACTTTTTGAGAAACCATTACACTACCCTGTGTTCTCATCTTTTATGTTGAGTCTCTAGAGAGCTGAGGGCAGTGGAGATACAGCACTGAACAAAGCAGCATGGGCCCTATGTGGCAGTCATGTGCTTGATGTCAATTTCATGATTGGAAGTCTAAGGGTGGAGTCTAGCCTGTTAATCTGGAGATAGCCATTGAGCAGCCAATGCGCCCTCTGTGTGGGCATGGTTTTCTCCTGAGACTTCTGGGAAATCTTGCCATATTTCCCTCGTGGAGATGAGAGGCCATCTCCCCAGTTGTTGGGAGTCAGTCTCCGAGACGATGAACTGCAGATAAGACAAGATGGCAGTGACCAAAAAGCTGGAGAAGTCAGAGGAGAAGCCACATAGCCTTACCCAGATGGAACCAGATCTCTGAAGCTGGGGAAGCCACGTGGAGATCCCTGCCAGTGCTGACTTGCTTCTACCACCACTGGATGCTGTTGATGGATCCTGAGTCCTGGAAGCAAGGAGCCCTGGGGAGACCCCTGCCAGCAACAGGACTCTGCACCCACTGGCCTGTGGCTTTGTGAGTCACAAAGAAACTTTATAGACTGGTATCAGGCAGATGGGCTAATATTGGACTTTTGACTTTGAACTGGACTGGGTTGGGATACTTTCCCAATGTTCCATTCCTCTTGTATATAAACCTTATCCTTATATCCATATACATGTCTATGAATTTGTTTTTCTAGTCTACCTGGACTAACACATCCTGCCTTCATGGACTTTCTTTACAGTTCAGAAGAAAGAAATTAAACCCAAAGTTCACACATTTGTGATAACTTTTTAAATTTAATTAAAAGATCCTTTTGTTGGGCACTCTTATAACTCTTATAAGAATCCATATATCAATTGTATCAAGCATATTTGTAGTTATGTTGCCATCATTCTTTTCTAGACATTCACTTTTCATTGAGTCCGTGGTATCAGCTTCTCCCTCCGCCTGGTGGCCCTTGATAAATTATAAATTATTATTTCATATCTTACACTGACCACTGTCTCCCTTCTCCCATGTTCTGTTGTTCACAGGACTAACTACCCTGTGTTAGTCCAGGTAGATTAGAGAAACAAATTCATAAGCATGCACATGTATAGAAGAGAATTTTATAGAAAAGGTAATTGTTTAATGCAATACATTCCAATCCAGTCCAGTCCAAGCCCACAAGTCTGCTATTAGCTCATATGTCTGCTGCCAGTCTATAAAATCTTCAGACTCACACAACATAGGCAATGACACTGAATGCAAGATGATCACAAGCCAGATAGGTAGAATGTCTTTAGATCCAGTGGTGTTGTAAGCATCTCAGCACTGGCAGGAGTCTCCATTTGGCTTCTCGAGGTCTAGGTACCTGGCTACACCAGGAGAAATCCAGGATATCTCGCAGGGGACCAGTCTTGTCAGTTGAGTGTGTCCATGGAAGTGAGT